>JAHHFK020001923.1:0-60000 GCA_024533555.2 Aedes koreicus
AAATCGAAGGTAGAACTAACAAATCTATTCGTTGTTTTCTGCAAAGAAACTGATTTGTTGTTTTTATGAAGATACCATCGTAATTAATGGCACACCCGCAACTGTCAAAAAAACGAAGCATTTGTTCACACAGAAAGAACATTTGTGCATTGTACGAAAACAATATAAAGTGCTACAAAAATTTTGACAAAAATTAAAAAGAAACGTCTCTCTGCTGGTTGCGTGATGACTGACAGATCTACTATATCGACTCGAAATGGAATTGAAAAAAAAGCGCCAACACATGCGTTTAGTCCAGCGTTTTTTAATGTTTCTGACATGGGATTCGATCCTGTATTTTTGGGAAGCGCTGTTACTGAATCCGTGGTTGACGGCTCGTGAGAAGATACTTCATTAATGAGTATGAAGTTATAACTCTCGACAGCGCTTTAATTCTTATTTTGGGATACATTAATTATTCCCGCCCATGCCAGCTGCAACACCATCATGCATGAGTACGATAAAAGATAAACAGCGATTGGCTGGTCTTCACGAAATTAATTTCGTGCATTACGTAAAAAAATCAATGATATTTAACCAGATGACAAGCAATAAGAATGTTTTATGCAATATACGAGACATTTGTTCTATGTACAAAATCCATGTTTACGAATCGAGTGAAGGCTAATTTACGAAAATAAATTTTCAGTGCGTTTTCGAGTATTTCTGGACTAAGAAGGTGTCTAAATTTCCCAAGAAGTATTTGGTTTGTCAGGCCATATGTAGTTGTGGTCGACAATCCCTTAGTTTCGTCTCTATCGGCACTATCAACAAGGATGTGTACGAGAAAGAATGTCTGCAAAAGCGATTGTTACCTTTTACAAGAAGCCACGACTCTCCAGCTCTGTTTTAGCCTCTTGTTACTATGCAAAAACCGTCATGGAATGGTATATGGCACAAATACGGTCAAATATGCGCAAAAAATAGCCAATCCACCTAATTGCCCTGAACTTTGCCCGATATAAAAATACGGGGCATTGGTTAAGCGGAAACTCTTTGAAACAAAGAAGAAAGCAAATGGAATCGACTATTTTTCAAGACAAGATTGGCAACCGGCTCCGCTAGCGTTTCTGAAGATACTGTACGGATCTGAGAGCGCGTATATCACACAAAATTCGAGAATTTACTGAAAGAAGGATTAACATCTCAATCAACTGATTTTACTGTATATATAACTAAATTATACTGAAAGAAAGAATCGGTTTTGTTGCATTACGTCTATATAATATGTCTAGATGTTGAATTATGTCTAGATTATCTTAATGTCCGAAATTTAATGTGGACCGGCCTTATGGATGGCTCAAGGCCTTAAGCTCTGATGAAGTTCATCTCTCGAGTAATTCATGGTAAGGGCTTAAAACCCTATTGTTAACAATGATTGTTAACGTCAATTTCTCTCGAATCTCAAAACACTCTCATGAATTGAAAGCAGCATCTGTTAGAAACATGTTTGCTCTACCATGTCTTGGGATTCACGAGGGAACGCTGTTTAAAATCATTGTGTACAATTTGCTTTTAGGCCCTCCTAATCATGAATTACTCGACATCAAGTACACCATGCACAAGACGCTGGCGGAGTGCACGAGAGCTCTTTACCGATTTCTTGACATCGTGTCACAGTTGCGGTCCTAAAGGAACAATCAGCAAAAGTAAGTGGATTTCCTGAAAAATTGCAAAATTTTCTTAGATCAACACGATATTTTTCTTACAGCAATGTTTTAACCGGGTACCTAAAGGAACGGGTATCTGAGTAGTAACGCACTTAAGAAATTGAATTCCTAATCTTTATGGACAAAATTTTAAAACTAGTGCCCAAAACTGAAAGAAAATGAATGCACAATTCATGTTTCATACTATATTTTCAAGTGCCAAAAGTTGAAATGCAATGGATCATTTTTATAAATTTATTGTTCATTATTGAACCTGTTATCGATCATTGGCAATTTATTGGTGGAACAATTCCAATAATTTATGGATCCGCCTTTGTTGCACAAAGGTTACAATTGATCAATTTAGCAAGTTTAAGGAAAGGAAAGTATTTCGTACAATTTTTACTTCCCAATTACGTACAATACATACAACGGTAATTTTTTGATATTTTATTGCTGAAATCAATATAAAGTATGCTGTTAACCAATTATTGCCTTAAAAAGTATTCTACAACAACACTTACGCCGCACGAATGCCCCGCCGACGGGAGTGGCTAACATTTAAAACGATTAATTAAATTATAATGCTAATCTAGAGAACGGTTTGAAGGCGATGAAAAAATGTGTAATTGAGATGTTGATCCTTTATTAGGTAATTATGCCCGTGAGGTGAAGAGAGCAATAAGTCACAATGGGTTAGGTGATTATCTCGTTAAAAAGGAACGCAACTGAAATGAAGCTGCGAGGTAAATTCGAAACATAATGACTGTTCGTTTTTCTCCGTTTACAGTCAATTTCAGCTGCCATCATCGCCGTGCATAGTGGGAGGGAGACTTGTCCAGCACTTGTTTCGTGTGTTGATCGAAAGAGAGCTAATAATAAAAAAAAAACTATAAGCTGACGCTAACGGCGTTTTTCTGCCTAATTCGCACCGGTTGTCACTACCAGCCCGGTGTCCGTTCTAGCGTTGAGGTCGCGCGTCCGGGCAGCAGGTTCAATGTAAGGAACTTCGATGACCAACCAGTACCTAATCCGGCTGTTATGGGGGCTACACTGGGGTGGACCTCTACTGCGGCATCAGACCGCCATGAACACGACAAGGATCGCGGTATTCAAATTAGTGCAAATCACTCAATGTTGCACCTACATACATCATTAGCACCGATTGGACGCACCGGTTGTCATGCGGGTGCCAACCAAACGTAATAACCGTCAACCGGACATACACAAGGAATACGCATTGAGCAAAGACCCGCCAACAGCGAACTGTAGACTATGAAAAAAAAAGTTTTAAACACTTCCGAGCCGACGTTTTTTTTTTATTCCTTCTAGTTAGTATTTTAGAATGGAGGAAGGTATCCATTCAAAGAAATGTGTTGACGCAGCGTGAATAGCACAAGTTAGTGGCGTAAAACTGCATTAATTTTGGCGAAAGAACGATGTAAGGTTTGGTACTATAAATTGAGTGGACGAAAAGTCGTGCTCCTGATCGAGGTTTCGGTGAACGACCGCTCGAATGTCAGGATCTCAGATCACGATGACTTGAAAAAAAAACGTTATTACTATCGGCTCTCTCGGTTGCTTTTGAACTTAAGACTGCAGTATTCGCTTAAAGACATATATGGGGAAATTAGATCGTATCGGTCGACAAAATCGTGATTCGAAAGGTGCAAAGTAAAATAAAAACTGTTAACCTTGTGCTAAGATAATCTCTTGCTAAATCCATTGTTTGACAGGGAAATGTCAAGAAGGCTAATAACCTACAAATACCCGACAAGTGTTTGAGTTGATGTTAGACGCTTTTTCTAAATCGCAATTAATAGGAAATGTTTCGTATGATTAACACACTATGTATGAGGAGGTTTGAAGCCAAGGGGTGTAAGTGACAAACATCTTGTTTTGAGCAAACAAAATTCAAAGTTTGTATATATTTTCGATCCTATACAAATTTCATGGCACATTTAAAACGAGTCGTTTTTCTGCTTGCAAGTACCGCTGAACATCATATTGTGATACCATCAATATATTCTACCCCGACGAGAAAATCAAATAGATTCTCTCCACGTTGATTATAAAAGCTTAATTGAAACAATCAAAGCTAATATAATTCAATCTTCAGAAATGGAACTACCAACGTAGATTTTATAACAGGTAGTCAAAGTGAAGTGTTACATAAAGTAGTACTTTTTGCAACTAAAAAGCGTCCAGCAACACAAATGATACAGTAAAACCAATTTGATTCCTCAACAATTACTTTGTCGTTTCTTCTGTGTTTGTATCACATAATCTTATATAAAATCCGGCACTAAAAATGGCAAAACAAAATGACAAGTCCGTCACTATAGTTTTCCTAAGTCGGGGATTGACTTGAAACGAGCTATATTTGGTTGCGCGCCTTTGTCGAAACAAACTGAAGCCGAAAATCTGAAGTTCTTAAGTCCTAGGTCCTACTTTTGTTGTTATGTTTAATTTAGACCTTTATACCGCAACTCCTAAAAAAGAAAAAGCCATTTGATCACTCAGCACTTCATAAGGAAGGTCATTTCTGCGTTATGGTGGCTCAAAAAATTTCCTTTTTTTATGCTTCTTTTTAATCTTAACTTTTGAACAAGTGAGCAAATTTTAATAACCAAATACGTAAATGACAGATAATTAAATATGCTTTTTTTTTTGCAGGTGAAAAAATATTACCCAAATTGCGTTATTAATTATGAAAACATGGATTATATTTGGTTTTCATGGTTTTCATGGTCTCAGAGCCAGACTCCAAGTTTTTATATTTTTTCTTGAAACAGCATATAAAAAACCCGATGCATGTAGGGTACGGGACGGGTTTTAAGCAGTTTAGTCAGCCCCTGAGACATTTGATGAAGCTGTATGTAATCTATAATCAGAACTGCCAATATTTAGACATATATCCCACTGCTTACGTCTGGTCTATCGAAACATACCTTCAGCAACGAGCATTAGGCTCAGAAAATTTCATAGCCATGGAATAAAGTTCCCAATTGCAGGGACTTCTTAAGCGCATGCGGATTGCTTTCCGATTAAAAAAATGTGTTCTTCAGCTCCCCAATCTGAACATAAACTAACAATATTGTATGAGTGCGATTCTGTGCATGTGTGCGAAGGCGAAATGAAATAGGCCAGTTCACGATTTGCTGCAAACGTCAATTTCCTCAACCCGCTCCTTCGTTTTACCCATCCGCTCTCGAAAACAATCAACCAAAACATGTCGATTGCTACGATCACAAACTCGTCTCCTAGCAGGTTATGAGACAGACGTACACGACCAAACTTTTAGTTTGTCATTGATCTTTAGATTGGCAATGTGTATTTCTTATTTCATTTACTCTCACGCAAATGTTAGCCAAAGAGACTGTGATGACAAACGGGATGCTTCATTTAAAAACAAACAAATGCAAGAGACAGCAGGCTTCACGTTACATTACCGGTGCGCTATATCCATGGTTAACAAAGAAGAGAGGGAACATGGGCTCTCTCAAAAGCAACAGTGATGCCATAGCTGCCGCTCAACAGCGAAGCATTATTTATCGTTGAGCACTATTGGACAGCTCCGAAACATATTTTTTTTGCAAATGATAGTGCCAGATGATGGACAATATAATCATAAGCATAGATCAACGTCCAATGACTGGAAGAAACATGAAATAAATAGCGATTTCAGATTGTCTAAATATGTAATAAATTTAACTCAATGTTCAACACCACATTCTGGCAACAAGCCTAGTTGTGGGAGAAAGCTGATGAAGACATGCTCTCCGGTACACGCGATGCAAATGGAAAATACACAAAGGCAAAATTTGAGCGAACTTCTTCAGCAGGTCAGAAACTGATGGTTTCTAGATGATGTATTTTAAATCTTAAAAATTACAGTAATAAATTGGTAATCAATCATGTTTCATACATCGAATCATAGGCCAAATAGATAAAGCTTATGATCGTATCATTAAAAAGGAAATAATTTGGAAAATGTAGAAGTTATAGACCTATTTCCTAACAACTGATTAAAATAGTGACCCCTGATTAAGCCGTTCCCTACCCTATTTTAGTTTTTGAGCAATCTTTTTTTTTCAAAAATGTTTTGTTTTTAGTTTTTTTTTGTTATTCTCCCACGGGTTTTTAAAATTTTAAGAATTTGCACCATCCGCCGCAACCAAAAAAAAATTATTTATTTTTTTTTTTTTGTGGGGGGGGGGAGGGGTGGTAAAAAATATTTTTTTATTGGGAGGTGCTGGCACCCCCCGTGGGTTGTTGTTTGTTTATTTTTTTTTTTTTTTTGTGTGGGGGGTGTGTCGCCCTCCTCCCCCTCGCTCGGAAAAAATTGTGGTGGGGGGTGGGGAGAAGTAAAAGAAAATAATAAAAAAATTCTTTTTTTATGAGGGAGGTCTTGTTTTTTTTTTTTTTTCTTTATTTTATTTAAATAATAAAATTTATTTTTTTTTTATTTATTTATTTTTTTTTTTTTTATAAAAAAAATATTTGTTGTTTGTTTTTTTTTATTTTTTTGTTTGGGGGGGGGAGAAATATTTTTATTATTTTTTTTTTGTGTTGGGGGGGGGGGGTGGGGGCTTCGTGTGGGGGGGGGGGGGGGGGGGGGGGGGGGGGGGGGTTTTGGGGGGGGGGGGATCGGGAAAATAATAAAAAATTGTTGGGGGTGGGGGGGGGGGGGGGGGGGGTGGGGGGGGGGGTGTTGGGTTTGGTGTGGGGTTGGGGGTTGTTGGGGTGTTTTTTTTCAACGCAGTTAAATAATTCTGAACTATGAAGCCGATCGTCTGGAGGACCATGACTACTCGAGTGTATTTCCTGAAAACAATGAATTCATACATGATCTAGATATCAAAATACAGATATTTCAAAAAGTTCACATGAACACTAGCGCCACATAGCGGACGAATTCTGATTTAATGTGTACACCATTCAAGAAGCTCTGACCCTTCGAATATCTTTTCTGAATATATGTCAATAATCTCGAGATCCAGATTATACAGTAAGATTACCTGCACACTAGTGCCACGGAGTGAGATAATTCTGACCTGTTGTCTTAAAATCTCTGTCGACCAGTGTAATCAAGTAGCGGACCCGAAAGTGCACTCTATAGAAAAGGTTCTGCTGTTAGCAAGACGAACGGCATACAATCAATGGGAGTTAAAGTTATAGGATATGTTTTAAAAATAAAAAATAAATCGCAGAAGATTCTTACTCTATGAACTAACCAACGTAGAATAATGTCAGCCGAAGAAGCTTTTACTGTTCTCATCGAAGCCGGATTGAGTAGGATATAATATGAAGTAAATCATAAAGGGTTACCATCAAGATTTCCACCTTACGACGTTATTGGAGCAATGAAAAAAATATGCGTCCCTCCCAAAGTGTTCATCGAAAAATCCGAATCATAAATAAAAGTTAAATTACAGGGGCTTTTGGAAAATACGGTAAAACGAATCGTTAAAATAATTTATTCCGAACTCAATGAATATATCGATTCCTACGAACTGGTTCTTCTAAGTAGCTGGGGTATGGATGGTTCAACTGGGTATTCTCAATGCCATCACTGAATACTGTTGCTGAAACTGAAGAAGAATTTGTTGGTGATTTTAGTGAAACAGATGGTTGTTTACGAATTATTTTTTGTATTAATATTTATTATTATTTTACATAAAAATCATTATTTACAAATTTATTTTTGATAAATAAACATAATTCTACAGGAAGCTATAAAACTAACCTTTCTTTTCAACTTTTAGAAAATGCCCTGTCAAATCAAATAGTATTATCTTTGTTACAAAATTTGAATGATCTTCAGCATTTTATATTTTCGAAAAAAGGCTCTACCTATAACAGTAATTTTATATCAAGATTAAGCAAAGCCTTTTTCAAAACTAGATCATGACATGTCTTTAAGTTACCATAAAAAATATCTTTTTACCATATCTACTACAACTCACTACAAAAATCTTGAAAAATCATGGAAGTTTGCAGGATATTATCAGCTATTTTAAATGAATGAATTGCCCTGAGCATGAGCATGAGCATGATTGGCCGCCCGAGGTTGCTACTCCGTTATTGTCAGATCAGCTATTAATACACAAAGAACCAAAAGATGATGCTTGGGACTAACATACATTCTCAATGTGGAAAAGCTGGTGATCTCAAACTAAGGCAATACCGGCGCCGGCCTCGCCCGAATGCAGCTCAAGTAGGGGATGGGTAGGAATATGTTGACGTGATACTCGTTTTTTTGGAAGCCGAGAACACCTCTGCACTTCCACGAGAAATCACTGGGATGTTGGATAAAATGGTTGGGTTGGCAGCGGGATCCGTTTTGGTAAACGGTGTGCTGAATTCAACTGACGTCAGCAGCAAATAAGATATTTAACTATGTTCCCGATTTATTGTCTGTACAGAGATGCACATTCCAGCTGTTGGGGCCACTCACAAGTGTGGGTGGTTTATTTCAGCAGAATAAAAAAGTATGTTAGAACACAGATTTTGAGGACCGATTTAAACCAACAGTAGGGATGCCGTTGGGGCCACTCACAAGTGTGAATGGTTTATTTCAGCAGAATACAAAAGCATGTTAAAACACCGAGTTTGAGGATCGATTTAAACCAACAGTAGGGATGCCGTTGGGGCCACTCACAAGTGTGGGTGGTTAATACAAAAAGACCTTATGCTACACAGCAGTTACACATCTACCCTACCTGGAATCACCCTCTCTACAACCTTGAAGCAACACAATGGAACGAACCTATTAAAATCACGCGTTTTTTTAATAGCTGGAAAATGTGCAATTTTACAAGGGTAGTCTCTCTGGAGAAGTTTATTATCATAAAATAGGCTATCTTTTTGTACCATTAGAGTGATGATGTATCCACGTATTAGGGTGATCCAAAATTTATTTTTTCAGATTGTGCACAAAAAAAGTGTTGTTTTCACAAAAGTTGTAGAACACACTAAAACAAGCAACTTTGTCGAAGACAGCAACTCGCTATCTCTCAACGTTGACGAAATATGATGCATTGTTTATGAAAAGCCCATAAAAATCAGTTTTTGATCAATAATTTTGTAAGCAATCATTATAAGGGTTTCAAATATTCTACAAAGTTAGTCACTTTATTAAAATACACATTTCAGTTGAAAATTGTGTAGCGCTATGATGTATATTAGGAAAGTTATTGAAGGTTTTTAATAAAATTTAGTCACTTTTTCAATAACTTTATCTTAAATTGAGGCAAGTTGTGGCAAATCAAACATCTCTCGAGTGATTATACTTACTTTTAACTACAAAATACATCAACTTTTGTTAGGAGATATTCGGAGGAACTGTGAGATCGGAGTTACAACAAATGTCACCATTGGTAATTAAAAATTTATTATGGAATCAAAGAAACGATTATGCACCAGTTGTTAGAGATGGTGCTAGTGTAGTAAACTTCCATGTCTCACGAATAATATTTGGTGCTGGTTTCAAAATGCTCAAACATTAACACAACACACGTCACAGTTGCAATGATTGCACAGCGTAGACAACATTTTCTGTTTGAATATGAGAGATCGATCAAAAGTCAACCAGGATGCTTTTGTTGAGCTTGAGTAGTAGGCGGTGCTTTTGGTTATCAGTGTTGTGAAAAGAACGATTGATATTTTATTCAAGGAATTTTAAAATTATAAATGGAGTCCGAAAATTATTATTCTTCCTCAGGTAAGTACACAGCTTGGCTTGGTGAGGTGTCACTTTCCCAAAAATCATGCAATTTTTTCAATATTTGTGCATATCTAGAAAACATTGACAAACGCTCGCTGTTTCTGGTTTGGAAGGAGACTGAAGGCACGTCAATAGAAAAATGCGACGCTGTTGTTCAGAAAATTATATTTTTATATAACATTGAAATCGATTTTATGCCAGACATTCGATCAGAAATTTCAAAAATTGTGATACATCTGTGCAAATATTTTGAAAAACTTTGGTTGAGACATAATCGAACGTTAAAGCGTGTGTTCGAAAAGCATGCTGAATATTTTGATCAGCTGTTTCAACTGCCTGATGAGCTTCTCTCAAAACTACCATCTACATCCAAAGGGAATAAGCGTGGTCGGAGGGCAAAACCATTTGACGATTGTTCAGAAAGCGTCAAAAGGCAAAAAGTTTCTGAGTTGCTGGAAAATTATGAAGCAAGTGAGCTGTGTTACGCTGCTCAGATGAGTCTTCGGGGTTGTAACAGAAAATATGAAGCTTCGGTTGTTCGAGAGGCAACGTGTACTACTCCTTCTCGAGCGAAGAAAATAATTTCTGTTCTCAAGGAAGCAGAACGGCCCAAAATTGTTCCTTACTCGGCAGATGAAGCACTTGCCATGATTTTGGACGTAAACATGACTAAATCACAGTACAACAAAGTCAGAAAAGGTTCTGTAGCAAGAAATGCTGACTTGTATCCAAGTTACTGCAAAGTTCAGAAGGCTAAACAAAATTGCTACCCGTGTAGCAACGGAATTTCAGTAACCGAAACATCGATTGAAGTAAAGCTTCAGAATCTACTAGATCACACAGCCACGAGAATCATTATAGCGAATCAAGATAAACTTGACAGTTTTTCTCATACCGAGTTACTCAACGTTACAATGACAGTCAAATGGGGATTCGATGGCAGCTCGGGCCATTCCGAGTATAAGCAGCAATTTAGTTCTGATGATGGATCTAGAACGGACTCAAGCATCTTCGTCACATCTATTGTTCCGATCTATGTTCAGTCTGATGGAAAGTTCATCTTTCAGAATCCTCGGTCGTCTTCAACCCGGTATTGTCGTCCGCTCCGCATTCAGATGATAAATGAAACTTCAGAAATATCGATTCAGGAAAAAGATTATGTCGACCGCCAAATTGAGGAGCTACAACCAACGCGCATTACTTGCAACGGTCGAAATGTAGTCATCACATATGAAATGCATATGACTATGGTAGACGGAAAAGTCTGTAATTCGGTAACATCGACCAAATCTGCGCAAAGATGTTATATTTGCAGTGCAACGCCCTCCGAAATGAACGATCTCGATATGGTCAGAAAACGGACAGTGAACACAGATGTATTTAAATTTGGTTTATCTACACTACACGCGTGGATAAGATTCTATGAATATTTTCTTCATTTATCTTATCGCTTGGAAGTGAAAAAATGGCGAGCTAGTGGAGACGATCACGGAAAGATGGTGCAAAGAAAAAAGAGAATACAAGAACGATTTCGGATTGAAATGGGGCTAATTGTAGACAAACCTCGTTCTGGTGGAGCTGGAACTTCTAACGACGGAAATAGTGCACGTCGGTTCTTCCAAAATTGGGAAACGTCAGCGTCAATTACAGGATTGAACAGTAATTTATTGTACAGATGCAAATCAATTCTGGAAGCACTTGCTTCGGGATTAGAGATTGACACTGTCAAATTTGAAGAGTATTGCTACGAAACGGCGGTAAAGTTGATTGAAAAGTATCCATGGTACTACCTACCAGTAACAGTTCATAAAATTTTACTGCATGGATCCCAAATTATTTCATCGTTTCTAGTTCCGATCGGACAATTGTCTGAAGATGCCCAGGAGAGTCGGAACAAAGATATCAAGCGCTATAGGTTAGATCATACTCGGAAGTTTTCCAGAACCGCAACGAACACAGATCTATTAAATCGGCTGCTTGAATCATCGGACCCACTCATTTCCAGTCTTCGAGCACTTCCCAACAAAAAAGATATGCCATTCTCCGACGATACCAAAGCTCTTCTTGTTGAAGCAACTGAACAAAGTTCTGATCACAGCGACAAAATCGACAACGAAAGTGAAAGCGATTTAACGTGCAGTGAAGGTGAAATGGTATGTACTATTGTTAATCCTAGTTAAATAAGTAGCCAAATTTTTAATTAGTTCTTTCTTATTATTTATTTTTTCAGGACTAAAGGCTGTTTATTTTTTTTCTTCAATTAAAATCATTTTAACACTAGATTTTAACACTCGTGTTATTCGTGAGACATGGAAGTTTACCACTACACTAGCACCATCTCTAACAACTGGTGCATAATCGTTTCTTTGATTCCATAATAAATTTTTAATTACCAATGGTGACATTTGTTGTAACTCCGATCTCACAGTTCCTCCGAATATCTCCTAACAAAAGTTGATGTATTTTGTAGTTAAAAGTAAGTATAATCACTAGAGAGATGTTTGATTTGCCACAACTTGCCTCAATTTAAGATAAAGTTATTGAAAAAGTGACTAAATTTTATTAAAAACCTTTAATAACTTTCCTAATATACATCATAGCGCTACACAATTTTCAACTGAAATGTGTATTTTAATAAAGTGACTAACTTTGTAGAATATTTGAAACCCTTATAATGATTGCTTACAAAATTATTGATCAAAAACTGATTTTTATGGGCTTTTCATAAACAATGCATCATATTTCGTCAACGTTGAGAGATAGCGAGTTGCTGTCTTCGACAAAGTTGCTTGTTTTAGTGTGTTCTACAACTTTTGTGAAAACAACACTTTTTTTTGTGCACAATCTGAAAAAATAAATTTTGGATCACCCTAATACGTGGATACATCATCACTCTAATGGTACAAAAAGATAGCCTATTTTATGATAATAAACTTCTCCAGAGAGACTACCCTTGTAAAATTGCACATTTTCCAGCTATTAAAAAAACGCGTGATTTTAATAGGTTCGTTCCACTGTGCTGGTGTATAAGCTAAAAAGATACAATCTTCCTATCTTCCTGGTGAAGATAATTAAAAATTACCTATCGGACAGAACATTAAGAGTTTCGCTGCAAGGTGCAGTTTCCGATGCACAGGAGATCTCCGCCGGTGTTCCGCAGGGAAGTATACTAGGTCCACTTCTGTTCAACCTATTCACCTCGGACATACCCCGCTCCCTGAAAATGGATCTCTGTCGTTGTTCGCCGATGATACCGCAGTCGTCCACAATGGTAGGGTAACAAGAGCGCTTACAGCGAAACTGCAGCGAAGCCTGAATGTTTTGTCAGAATACTTCACCGAATGGAAGATCAACGCGGCGAAGGTCATCCCAGGTCATCCTATTCCCACACTCCAACTCTCCCAAACTTGTTCCGCCTGAAGATTGTAAAATAAGCCTAAACAACACAACGGTGGAATGGGCCAAATCAGCTGTCTATCTTGGCGTTACCATAGACAGCAAGCTTATTTTCAGGGAACGGGTTGACAAAACTGTCACACAGTGTAACGTTCTGTTGAAGCTACTGTACCCATTGATCAACAGAAGGTCTACATTATCCCTGAAAAACAAGCTTGCTGTCTACAAGCAAATCATACTTCCAGTCATCGAGTACGGCATGCCAATCTGGGAGAGTTGCGCAAAAACACATCACCTGAAACTCCAGCGTGTTCAAAATAAGTTCCTCAGGATGATCCTGAACACCCCTCCGAGGACAAGAACATCTGAGGTCCACCGTCTGGCCGAGATAAAAATGCTCGATGATCGCTTTAGTGAGTCTATCAATCGGTACAGGGCACGCTGCCTGACATCGGATCACCAGATCATCCGGAAACTGGTACCCCATCCCTAGGATTTTCAAATTGTAGCTATAGTTTTAGTTTAAGTAGGTTATCAAATTTTAAACAAACAATGCCCCAAAGGCTGATCTGAAAATTGATTTAAAACATAAAACACACAAAACACACTAAACACATAAAACACACTAAACAAAGCTGAAGAGCCCATTGGGCTGAAACACTTAAAAATTGTAAAACAGTATATAAGACAAAGAAATGCAAAATAAACAAGAATTTTACTACTAAATACTACTACTTTTTGCTTCAGTCTTACGGCAATCTCGAAGATGTTGTGTCAGCGCACCGTCAAGTCGTCCGGCATACTCTACTGCCTAGCAACACGTCTGGCCGTGACAAATTTGCAGTTGGATTGCAGTTCCCACTCAGTCGCATTCGCCGTCTACTCCGGAAGGGCACTACACCGAGTGCGTTGGCGCCGAAGGCCCCGGCTACCTCGCTGTGTTGATGGAATACCTGGCGGCTGAACTCCTTGAGTTGGCTGGAAACGCCGCCCGTGACAATAAGTAGACCAGAATCTTCCACATGCAGCTGGCCCTCCGCATCGACGAGGAGCTGATAAAATTTCTCTCCGGTGTGAACATTTCACAGAGTGTTGTCCTTTTCAGGCCGTCCTGCTGCACAGGAAGATCGAGTAAAAAACATAAGTTCTATCGCGAACCATGTCAACCACCAAGCAAAGTAAATTTTCGACAATTTTCACTCTGAGTTGTACCAGTATAACAAGAAAACGACGAAATATGCTAATTATGACAAGCAATAAGCTGGAAAGTCCAAGGAGGAAATGTTGAAGTAGAAGGAATTTTTGTGTTACTTTCACTCTCACTTTTACTTTCCCTCTCACGGACTTTCATATCCAATACCAATATATTGACAGAATGAAACATTTAGAGAAATTTCGTTTCGCGTTGGCTTGAGAAATAGTTATTGAGAAATTTGCAAATTACTGAAATGTCGCAACATTTGGCTACTGTATACAAGCGCAATTCCCGGAAGCGCAAGATGGATCAACACGCAAACGTTCCTTCGAAGCAACCGAAGACAGCCGCCAAAAACAAAACTCAAAAAAGGGCTTCTCAGGACCACCACACTTTTAAAAGAGTTAATTTTTATGATGCTTCTGATCTTAAAACAACAATAATATCACGGGAACTTAAAAAGAATTTCATTTTAAATAAAAGGAAAAATGAACAAAAAATTACTCCAACGGAAAAAAATCAATGGTGGATTTGATAAAAAGGGTGGGTTTATCTTTTAGCATTTAATTTAAGAAAACTGCGCTGTGTAGATTAAAATGACCCAAACTAGTTGGTAGTCCTACGTCATTATCTCGAAAAATCAAAGGGGGGTTTCCTTTAAATTTTATAAAAAATTTTCTTTGGCAAAATTTTTTGTTGGCGGGCTTTGTGTGTGTGAGAGAAAAAAATAAAAAAGAATGATAGAGTAATTAAGTTAAAATATTAAATTCAGTTTTGTATTTTATAGTTTATGGGTAAGGGGATGTAATGTTAGCCTAGCTCCTTCATTTGGCCTATATTCCAAATAAGTCATTAATTCAACGATAATCAACAAAATTATGTCGCTATCAAGATAACCGATTCAATTCGAAGGGATTCAGACTTAATTAATCAATTTACTTTTGTTCACTTCCGTTTAATTTACGACTTTCTTAATTTTTTAGACATCATGATTTTACTGGTTAAGCAGAACAGGTTATCCTCATGATCTTCGAATGATCTAAATTTGGCTAATTGAACCGATAAACCAAATAATGCAGCCTAGATGTACAGAAAGTAGTCACACGTTATAAATTAACAGTTCACACAGATAAAATTACAATGATTTATCAAGAAAACCATGGGCCCAATGTTAGGGACATATTTATTTGTTTGTTCCCAAATATGGCCTGTTGCCTGAAAAGCTTAGTAAAATGTTGTTATTGGTTAAATTTTAAATGGAAATGTATGAGTTTCGGTTGTATATTTTACAAATGGCTCATCTAAACACAAACAGAAGGAACAAAACCTTTGTAGAGTGAATCTTTATGTTTTCACTATCGGGTGGCCAATAAATCATATGTGAAAATCTCTGAAGGGTTTCAAAGCAGTTTTAATTCAGTTTGTTTTGTGAAATTTTATGTTGGGTAAAGCGAATACAGCTGGCAATGTCTTAAATTATAAAATCAGGGAAAAAAATTATACAAAGACAGCATTTAATAAAAAACGATCGAATGCGACGAAGTTGCATCCATGGATAGACCCAATTTTTTGCTTATAGACCGACATTACATCCATATCCCTCGAAAGTTTCTGGCTTTATAAAATGAGTTGTATAGCTTTTTATGATACATACTACCAAAAGTCTTATTAAACGTATCTAAGCAAGTGTATAACTAGCTAAATAGCGCTTCAAGCTAAAATAGTTTATGAGTTATAATAAAAAATGTAATCGATCGTTGCTTATTAGGCTGAGTTAAGGGACACATACCCTATATATATATATATATTTTTTTTGTAGATTTCGGAGGCGCACCTAGTTTTTAAGCTCTTCGCAAGCAATTTACACAATGAATTTAATTTGGCACTTATTTGGTTATAGGAGCACTGAAGGTTGAAACTAGTGATAAAATATGATAAATCAAGCTGAGATAAATATTTCACTTTGAGAATATCAACGTTTGAATTGACATAGGTAATTTTTTTTTTTCATCAATCAGAGTTATTTTTGTCGAAATGAATTTGTTGAGAACGATCATAATACGAATAAAACTGTTTTGAGTGGTTTTGGCAAGCGTCTATTGGAAATGGCACGAAAGAGGCTTTTATAGATGTCAAATTGCTTTTATTGTAGTTTACCTATGGTTTTCAAACTGTTTTTGATTCGGTCATAATATAATGTTTTAATCCAATCTAAAACTTTCCTTTTGCCTCCGCGAAGTTTTTCTTTTGACGTAGGACTACGTCTGTGTTTTCAATACTGGGGTACACGTTCGAATTGCGAAAATTTGGAGCGTCACGAAAAATATATAGGTTTCAAACGTTAATTACTAAGTCATTCCACGATTGATTTCCAAAAGGTTTGCACCAATCGATCGCGACATTTTCTACGCTTCGATTACAATATTTAAAACTATTGATTTTTAACATTCAACTATTGAAATTAACGCAAATTTAAGGTGATGTCTTATAATGCCGATTTTTCAGAGTAACAGTACTTTCCTATCATGCACAGTACTTTCCTATCACAGACTTCAAATTTAAGTAAGGAGCGTCTCACATGCAGCAGTGCACGATATAAAAGAGGGACGCCTTCAAATTTTCTTTATTCCCTCGGCAGCCATGGAGCTGTGCAGAGCGGCAATGGGCCAGTACTGCTCTGGTAGCTGGCTGTTGCAAGTACCCTGCAGGAGGATACGCGGGCGAGCAACCAGCCAGAATGATGGCTCAGCGGCTGTCGCTAGCAAGTGGCTGGCTGGACAGCCATTTTCAATGCAGTCGTGTGCTATGCCAAGCTCGTGGCAAATTCATCAAATTTGGAGGGAAACATTTATGATCCAGTTGGAAGTCATATCACGATATGATGTACATGTATATGTATAGATATATATATTTATATGTAGATGATTTTGAAATATATGTAGATGATATATAGATACATAAATAGATGTATATGGTCATGATATTGATATATTTGTAAATGATATAAATGTATTTGATGATGATATTGATGTGTTTGAAGATGATATCGATATATATGTAAATGATGTAGATAAGACGCAACGTTGAGTGTTAAAAATTGTGATTGCGGATTTGTGTCTATACAGGCAGAACGATATTTTTCGGGGTAGAACCATCTGTGTTTAGCGCCCTGGTTCCCAAATTTCTACAAAATGTCGATAACTATTATTTGATGTATTTCACACAAAAAGATCTCTTCAGGGCTACTATTCTGATTTTGAAAGAGTGTTATACTGAATTATTATAAGAGTTTGCTCATTGTATCCGTATGACCCCTACCTAATTCGTAAATCCTAGCCGATCCTGAATTCCGCACAATTTCTGTTCGATGAATACCAAATATTTCTTAAAATCATGTATCGGTATAGAAAATAAATTAGGGTCGTTTTGCGTTTATTTGCCTTTTGCCATCGCAGCCCGCTGGTTGCTGGCATGTTATGATTTCCCTATTACGGACATATTTTTATTATAACAAGTTGTTCAATGTTGGCAATGTTCTATTCAAAATCCAATCAATGCTTGAAAGTGTTTCTGTGCATTTTAGTGCGTTGGATAGAGTCCCTACCTTGCAATAGGAATCAAATATTTTTGAGCAAGTGTTTGAAAGAGAAAATGAAATGTCGCAGATTATGGTTGCAAAGTATCAGAGAAGCACGGGGGGAAAATATTTTTTTATTTTATTTAATAATATGGTGTGAGTTTAGTGTCGTCTTTTTTAGAATATGTGGAAGTGTTATTTTTGTTTTTTTGTTCTACAAAAAATATTTATTTTTAATATTAATTTATAATAATATTTTTATTTTTTTTAATTTTTTTTTTTATTAATGTTAATTTTTGTTTCTTGCATTAAAAATTTATTTTTTGGATAATTTTTCTTTTTTTCATGCCATAAAGATCAGGACCCTCTCAACCATCGTAGCAAATACGACCGTGTCCGTATCATCATTCAAACCACACGGCCCTTTTCAGAGCTACCAAATGCTTTCTAAAGAGTGTACAATAGAATTTTCTCACATACTTACTTTCTAATGCTGGTCTACGAACATCCACGCTATTTTGACCTAGACTACATCCATCGGATAGGGTAGAGGTCAAATGAAAAATTAAAAATAGCGACCATCACGAATATTTGAAACATTTTGAACGCTAATAACTTTATCATTTCTCGATAGATTTTTGAGATTGTTGTTTCAATCAGTTGGAACTGTCAAGTCAATGTTCAAAAATATCATTAATAATTGACTTTGAATTCCCAAACAGACTTTCAACCATCTATAACGCGATAAAGACAATGGTCTACAGCTAGTCGATCATATCAACACAATTACCACTGCCAGCACAGCCGTTGCCCTTTTATTATACCAACATTTAAATGCACTCTAGTACCGCCAAAAGATTTGTAAAGAGCAAATCATAGAATTTTCTAACATACTTAAAGGTTGATTCGGTCAAAATTTGGTCAAGGGAAAACGCGTGTAAATCGGTGAAACCGTTTATTTAAAAAATCAAATTAAATTTCTTTTTCAAGTTCAATTAGTATAAAATTCAGGAAAAATATTCAGTTAGGCTTCCGCTTTTCCAAATCCGAATTGCCGGGCCTTACGCTTGACCCCTGCCATCAGATTTTGTACAGCCACCTTGTCCACCTTCTTCGCCGCAGAAAGCCAGTTTACCTTGAACTGCTGCTCGTCCTTAGCAGTTTTTTTGGTCTTCTTTAGGTTCCGCTTGACAATAGCCCAGTATTTCTCAATTGGGCGGAGCTCTGGCGTGTTGGGAGGGTTCTTGTCCTTGGGAACCACCTGCACGTTGTTGGCGGCGTACCACTCCATGGCCTTTTTACCGTAATGGTAAGATGCCAAATCCGGCCAAAACAGTACGGAACAACCGTGTTTCTTTAGAAAAGGCAGCAGACGTTTATTCAAACACTCTTTCACGTAAATTTCTTGGTTGACAGTCCCGGAAGCTATGAAAATGCTGCTTTTCAAGCCACAGGTACAGATGGCTTGCCAAACCAGATATTTCTTTGCGAACTTTGACAGTTTCGTGTGCTTGAAAATATCTGCTACCTTTCCCCTTCCTTTTGCCGTATAAAACTCCTGTCCCGGAAGCTGCTTGTAGTCGGCTTTGACGTAGGTTTCGTCGTCCATTACCACGCAGTCAAACTTCGTCAGCATCGTCGTGTACAGCCTCCGGGATCGCGCTTTGGCCGTCGTATTTTGTTTATCATCGCGATTTGGAGTCACTACCTTCTTGTAAGTCGATAGTCCGGCTCGTTTTTTGGCTCGATGCACGGTTGTAGACGATACACCCAGCTTATTTGCGGCATCTCGGAGAGATAGGTTAGGGTTTCGCTTGAAACTACCGGCAACTCTCTTTGTCGTCTCAGCGGCTTCCGGTTTTCGATTTCCCCCCGATCCAGACTTCCTGGCTGTCGACAAACGTTCCCCAAACACTTTAATTACATTTGTAACGGTTGATTTGGCAACTTTTAGCGATTTTGCCAACTTTGCGTGCGAGTAGCTCGGATTTTCGCGATGCGCGAGCAAAATTTTGATACGCTGCTCTTCTTGCTTGGACGGCATTTTGACAACTGAAGAGTGAATTCCAAAATCAAAATAGGAGCAACATTCTACACACACACACCTTCAAAATGAGGGGTGTTCAGGTTTTTTAAATGCAAAATTGAAAGAAATACGTCAAGTTGATATTGACCGTATCGCCCTTTACTTATCTATGCCGATCCAACGTCCCGTTAGCTCAGCACCTACGATTCAGTGTTGCTCTACGAAACGAACGAAACTAATCTACCATGTTGAACCAGACAATGCATCAAACGGTTTAACTATGTCTAAATAAACTGGTCGTGTGTTATGCACTGATTTTCGGCAAGGCTTCTTGATCCAATCGATCAATGCAGCCTCTATTCTAATAGAGGCAATTAAAAATAATAATAATAAAATTCATTACACATTGCTACGTAGTCCTACGTCAACTTTGCGTACAACCCCATTGGGCTGTCCCTAATAGTTTTTCATACCAAATGATAATTTTCTATTTTTAAGGAACTGAACAATCCATGACACGATATGGCCAGGGACACCAAACTCATATAAAATAAAATACTTTCTAGAGCGTCAGTTATCACGGCATTAAAGGCATTCGACAAATCGATGAATACCACTGCTGTAAGCAAGTTTTCTCGTTTATTCTGTTTAATTGTATTTACTAGAAAGTTAGTGCACGTCACAGTTGACATGTTTTTTCGGAACCCAAAAGATGAATCTGGAATTAAATGTTTTTCTTCTAAATAATCCCTTAAAATAGTCAGTACTGCTGAGTTCATGATTTTTGTGCAAACTGGCACTAAAGAAATTGGCCTCTTTCCTTCGATACCTGATTGATCTTTACCTGCCTTAGGTATAGCAACAATTTTGATAGTTTTAAGAGTCATCGGTAGGTAACAAGCCTTCCAAATATCATTTTGTTGTTTAATTATGGTCTGTTTTGCTTCAAGTTGCAGCTGCTTTAACATTTCATAGGTGATTTTATCTTCTCCTGGGGCTGATTTTTTTCTTTTTAGAGTTAATTATATCATTAAATTTGTTTAAATTTAGTAAATTATCATTAATTCGGTAGTTTGAATTCATTATATAAAATGGATCATTTTTGCCGAAATGTTTATCAAGAAATGCTTCTGCCATTGATTTGTCCTCTTGTATTTTATTGTTTGAGATCATTTTTCTATTTTTACCGTTTAGTTTTCCTATTTTTAACCATAATTCACTAGATGATTTATTTCTTCAACAAAAGAATTAAAGTTTTGATTTTTAGCATCTTTTTTTAATTTGTGAAATATTGCTTGAGCTTTTTGGTATAATATTAAATTTTTAGTAGTTGAGTTTTTGTTGAAATTATAGCGTGCTTTATTTGTTCCTTCCCATGCCTGAGACAGTTCTTTAGACCACCATTGTTTTGGTGTGTATTTATTCCGAATTTTATTTCTTTTGTATATATCTGTTATGGTATCTTGAAAGCTTTCTATGTTATTACAGTTCCTCAAATTTAAGTTTCGCACTTCTTCGTTTATTTTTTTATAGTTATACACAAATTTTTGTTTGGCTGGACTATTGCAGTTAAACATAAATTCTATTATTAAATGATGGCTACCTATTTCATAATCGAAAGTTTTCCATTCAAAATCTGATACTATTGCTGGTGAACATAAAGTGAGATCTATTGAAGTTGCCTTCCTGTTGGTTTGAATTGGTATGAAAGTCTTAGAGTTATCGTTCAAAAGTATTAAATTGCTATCATTGATAAAATTCATAACTATTTTCCCTCTTATGTCACTGAAATAATTTCCCCAAGCATGGTGGTGAGCATTAAAATCACCTCCTAATAAAACTCGCGACTATGGTTTCATCAAGTCGAACATTTTTGTGAGATCAGATTCTAGATCCGTTTTGGAAATTGAAGGTGCAATGTACAGTGAGACTAAAAACATATCCCCGGCAACAATATGTAATGCAACTGCCTGTGTAAAATTTTAAAGTAATGGAACTTTAACTGTCGTATAACCCAGTTCTTGTTTAAGGTAAATAGCGCTTCCGCCATAGTTATCATGTCTTGAGTTAAGAAATCTGTGGTACCGAGAAATATTGTACTTACTTGTTTGTTTTAAGGTTGTATCTGTCCAAGTTTCGGACAGGAAGGCTGCTGAATAGTCTCCCATAACCAGGATGCGTTGCAAATCATCTTTGTGTTTTGATAGACTTTGTATATTACATTGTACAAACCTAAAATGATCCATTTTGTAAAAAAGAAAATAGAAAAAAAAACACATTACTTTTTACTATCGGAGATATAAACTATTATTTAGTATTTTTATGCAATTATGCTATTAAGATTCAAAAATTTCTTCGAACATTCTTTTATCTTTTCTAGTATATCTTCTGTAACCTTGGGCATCTGGAACAAAGCTGAGTAGAAGTTCGCGAGTTCACCCCGTACGACGCGGGTTGCCTTTTCTTCTGCGTCTGTGGTGGCTTTCATGACCATGCTTTTCCAACGTTCCTTGTCGTTCGCTGCAAATTTGACATTGGCCCTTATGAAAACTCCATGTCGATATGATGTGTTCTCATCACAGTTTCCAGGCGCGCCTTCAGAATGCGAGAGAGCCAAAGTTGAGAAGAGAGATAGGTCGATACGAGCCGACAATGTTACCAGCTCCTTTCTTCTTCACCAATACGATAACACCGTCTACAAACTTCAATGGGAAATTAGATGCTATTGCCTCGTTTAGCAAAAGGTTCAACTCTCGATGAATTACGTCAAATGTTCGGAGATAAAATTCCTTTGGAATCCAATCTGGTCCGGGCGGTTTTTGGAAGCACTCGATTTGATTGCCGTCCATATTTCCGCCGTAGTGATCGCGTCCATGCACGACATGTTTGCTGGATCGTTTTCTGGAACAACCTGATCACACTGGAAAGCTTCGTGTTGCACTGCTTCAGTTGGCTCCGCATACAATTCGGAGAAATATCGATGTACATGGTCTTGAATGGTGGCTGAGTCATCGATGATCTCACCTATATTACCATCCAAACGAGCTATCGTTGTCCTTTTTCGTGATGATTTCAAAGTTTCATCAAACTCGTATATTGAAATTTCATATTTTTTCTAGGAAATTTCTGAAACAAATATTCTTAGTTTATGATACAGTAGATTTAAAAGAATCATAATTCATCGATTATTTAAATTGTAAAACTTGTTAGGTAGTATTTGATCTAAATTTTTTTGATGAAGTTTATGAACTATTGATAAGCAGATCTATTTCAATGCTATTTTCTAGGATTCTTCTAGAATCCATCTAATGTACGCTGATGGAAAGGTTGGTGCGAACCATCGTCGGTCGAGTTTGTAAGCCCAAAGTGTGGCCCGCGAATACTTCACTTTCAGAGGACATTTTGGACAATATTGAGAAATTGCTACATGCGGAAAAAGTTTAGGTGGGGGAGGAAGCAATGGCTGAGCTGGTCAAATTAAAGAAGATCGACAAACTCCACTTTTTTAACAAAGCAAATAAGCATTACGTTGCTGCTCGTAAGCACGTAATCAAAAACTACAAGGTACAGCCCCATTGGGTTGTTCGAAATGATGACGTAGGACTACGATACCAAATGTAAGCCATTTAGATGGTACAATGCAATGTTCTTTGAATAAACCCTTTCAGGACTAATTTATTCAAGCAATTTGGTGAATTCTGATTAATTTGGTGCTCAATAACATTAAATGATTGAAAAAAGTAGGAAATATATTTTTGAGATGTGATGGGTCGTCCAAACTGCCCAAGAGTTCAGAACGAGAATATATTGGACACGGTGTAGGAATTTTTCGTTAAGGAAAATTTCTCGACTCCCTGGGCATAGGGTATGATTGCACTTGCCACATAATCATACAAATGCAAAAATGGTACCTGGCATCGAAAGCTCTCAATGAATAACTGTGGAAGGGCATTTAGAACACTAAGTTGAGAGTAAGCAATAAGCAAATTGTGAAAACAATACGCTTGAAATGCTAAACAAGAAGAAGAACTGGTTGTGACAACAATCATAGCATTTCATAAGGTAATGTTATGATATTCAAACAGTTTCCTTGTGGCCAATTTTCATAAGGATATTTAATGAACATTAAAGGGTTTTTTGCTTTTGTTCGCAACCATGGAGAAAGAGTAATATCGATCAGTGATTCCATGTACCTTCACAATGCATCTTCGTTGACTACCATCAGACCATTTCAACCCGTCCAGGCCGTCCGATGGAGGTGACTACGGAAGATATGGCTAACAAAATGCATGATATCGTGTTAGCAGATCGCTGGGTGAAGATCAGAGAGATTGCTGACATTGTAGGCATCTCAATTGATCGCATACAAAATATCCTTTACGAAAAATTAGGTATGAGAAAGCTATCGGCGAGTTTGCTCACCGAGGAGCAAAAACGGAATCGCATGACAACTTCAGAGCACTGTTTGGAAATTTTTAAGCGCAATACGACAGAGTTTCTACGGCGTTTCGTGACTGTTGACGAAACATGGATCCATCACTACACGCCTGAAATGAAAGACCCGGTGAACCTTATAACATGTGCATTCCACATGTGGCCGAAACCGTAGCAACAAACATTCAAAAGAGGGACCAAACTAATGCAGTATTGCAGTGGTGCCACCCCCTGTTCCCATGCAATTGAACTGCTTATGCACCGAATGCAAATGAGTGCATAAGAACGGTTCGATGACATCCACAATAATTCTAACAAGACACATAAATGTCTTGAGATAACATTTAACTTCACGACAAGCGAACTCGACGCGTTGTCGTCAGGCACGCTCTGCGTGATTCCTTTTCAAACTCTCTTTCTCGCTCTCTGTATTTACACAGTTTCAGGCGTATCGATCACTGATTGGTGATCGCGCATATAACTCCAACACATAAGTGATTTCAAGTACTTCCAGTAGGTTAACTGACTGATAAAAATCATTTCCAAAGCAATGTCAACGTCGCGAACCGAGGACGTTTCAACCTGCTCCAAGGAAGGCGAAAACGGTTCCATCGGCTGGAAAAGTCATGGGCACCGTTTTTTTGGGATTCGCGAGGCACCATCTTTACGACTATTTGGAGAAGGGAAGGATAATCACGTGGCAGTCCTATGCTGATTCATTGGACCGATTCGATGCTGAATTGAAAAAAAAAAACCGAACCCATTTGGCGTAGAAAAAAGTGCTTTTCCAGCATGACAACGCACCAGCTCACTCATCAGCAATCGCCACAGCAAAACTGGGCGAATTTTGCTGCCTCATCTACCGTATTCTCCAGATTAGGCCCCATGCGATTTCGTTTTGTTTACAAACATGAAAAAAATGGCTTGGCGGAGAGCGATTCACGTCAAACGAGGAAGTCATTGCCGCAACAGAGGCCTATGTTGCGGAATTCGACAAATCATATTTTTTGGATGGCTTGAAAACGTTGGAATATCGCTGGACTAAATGTATCGAGTTGAAAAGAGTTAGCCTCTTTTCAACTCGATACATTTAGTCCAGCGGTATTGAGAAATAAATAGGAAAAAGGTTAAAAAAAATATTGTGGACCAGCAAAAATATACGAAAACCACTAGAGCACAACCCGAACAACAAATTGCAGCTATCACACAATTAGGGTAGGACCTCTATGCCTCTATGGAGAACGGTATATACGGATGCTTCGAAAACAGCGGTCGCCTGCGGAATAGAAATTTATGAATGTGGATGACAGCGGAGCTAGTTGCTATAAGGGTCGGCCTGGAAGCAATTGCAAAATCAGGTAAAGATAATACTGTGATACTTACCGATTCCCACTCAGCTTGTTTAGTGTGGGAAATATCATCAGGAATACAAAACATGGGACAGTTGAACTGGAGCAATCTGAAAGGAACTGCAATCTACGGGCGCTATTATACTGCAATTGATTCATGGACTTGTAGGGCTGGAGGGTAATGAAGCAGCGGATTCTTTGGCCAACGCAGGATTACACAATGATGCGGTTATCGTCAACAGTGGTATAACAACATCGTATTCGTTCAGAACAATTTCACGGATGGATCAACGGGGCTTTTTACTGTTGTCACCTTCACTTACAGGTACACTTCACTTTCATATTTTTTTTCACTTGGGTGACATTCATAATAAGGTTTTCTGTTTTCCCTTCTTTTTCACTGCGCAGTGAAAACCGTAATAAGCCTGAACATCTTTCCTAGAAGACTGTGGTTCTGGAACATAGAATTCGATGGCGCAGGCCACTTCAAACAGCTTTCGGATACAGCAAGTACTAAACAGTAAACAATAGTTTGGTCTCTTTATGTTTATTCTCAGTTAACGAATACAATTACGGTTACACTGATATTTATAATATTTATCCGCTACTATCCATATTGTTATACTTTAAAGTTTTGCTTCATTCATCAATATAATGTATCAATAATGTAATGATTTTCTTCTCATTTGAAGTTATTGTGTAAACTTACAGATATATTTTCTTTATTTTGTTGAATTAATACACATCACATGGATACTTTTTCGTTAAAGTTTAATTTTGCATTTTGCGCCTGTTCTATTACTCGATCAATATATGATTAGTAGTTATTGGTATTTTCATGTTTGTTTCATTTGTTTACTAGTGATGGTTGAATAAATCTTAAATCAAGCACCTCTTCTAATAAGTCGAATGTTGCTTGTTTTGTGTGTGTGTGTGTTATGTCCTACAGATTCCTGTTTCACTTAGGTATATTGCAACAAATAATAAAAAGTATATCTATAGCTTCTCAAGCTAAATTTGTCTATCGGGATGAGAAGTTTTTGTTTATATTTATTCCCTTCGTTCATGTCGTCCGTTGAAGCGTATTTCTTTTGTGTCCTTTTTTAAGGTAATGGGCTGTTTCTCTATCATTCTCTCTCGTTTTCTTTCTTCCAACGTGTGTATTTTCAAGCACATTGCTAATGTATCCATACGGTTACAAAATAAAATAAAAACTAGGAAAATATTTCGTTTTTCATCTGTCGTTTTGTTTTGCTAATCGACGTAAAACCTTCAAGTAAAAAGGTTTTATTTTATTATGATTGGTCATATTTGTCATATTGTGTTGGTTCATGTGTGGTTGTGGATGTTATTATTTATATCGTTATATATATAACACAGATTCCGGATGTAGATTCAATTTAACCGATTCACGTCGTAGCTGAATATTCACTATTATTGAGTTGTTTGTTTGTTTGTTTGTTTGTTTGGCTACAGGTAGTTATGCTGTGGAAATGCATCTGAGTCTAAGTTGAGTTCCTCATTGTGGCGGAGGAACGTCACGTTGTATATGTCTTTGCATGTGTGTTGTCATAGTCATTATTAAAGTACAACCATTTAATTAAAAACTGTTTAGGTAGTCTTTTACGTTCAATCTACGTATTTGTTTTTGTTTTGGCGAAAAACTATACGCTAATTGCGAAAACGAATGCAGTATGTTTTGTAATTCTGACGTGTTTTTTGAAAGGGTTTAAGATGTAGATAAATGACACATGTACATATACAGAGCTGTTGTAGAACAAACGGTTGTCAAGAGATACATGAAGTAATAGGTTCTGAAATGGACAATATAATTACTTTTTAATACACTGTTTGGAAATCTTAGAATCTCACATCAATATCATAGCGCTTAGTACGGTTTAATGTTATGCTATTGTTTGCTGTTTTGTGGTTTCGAATTCAGTATGATTTGAATTGCGATCAGTTTTATTTGTTGATTTGTTATTGTTTTGCTACTTTCCATCTACTTTTCGGTGTTTAGATATACGTTACGTTTAGTAACTTTTGCAGTATAATTTGTGACTTAATCTTTAGTTTGTATTAAATAAAATACATTACAATTGCGTCTAAAATATATCATCAATAATTTGTTTTGTCCAATATAAAGGGTTTCCGTAAAAGAATGGCTTATCATGTATTGTTGTCCTTTATTTCCTCGTTATCTCCTATATAAATGATATTTCATCTATCATTTAGGTGTTGTTTAAATATTGAATGATTTCGGCTGTTCCTAATTCATTGAATTTATGCGTTTCCTTTTTGCAGCTTACATTCGACATTTGAATTATTTTTCAACTATTCGTTAAGGAAATTTCAGATACCTACACCGGCATTTGCACGCGTGAATGTGCTCGTAAATCACTGATATATTTACCTCCGTCTCTCTCGATCCATGATATCCAGATTTGAGGATCAGTAATTACTTCACACTCGAGTGTTTCGTTCCACTTTGCAGCGGTGTACACACAATTTGATTAGTGTTCAAATCAGTCTTATGGTAATATTTCGCTACAAATGTTTTCAAACATATTTCAAGACTACTTCCTATAATTATTCCTACAGATTTTATGTTTGTGGTTGTTGTTGTTGTTGTTGTGGTACTCCATTTAAAACAAACGACTGGGCGTCGCTATCAGCCTTCATAAGTTTTTTTTTTCCACTGCTCTTTCTGATTACATTTACTAAAATCAATTGCTGCGTCGTTTTTACCATGTTTGTTTTTGTTGTTGTGGTTGTAATTATTGATTCGAACTTGCTAGCTTGTTCACTTTGCCTATTTGTATAAATTTAGAATGTAAATCTTCATCTTGGCTGTTCTTAAGCAGTAGCATCTCTTTGATGGTTGTTCGATTTAAAGTTATTTATAAGGAATCTCTTTCCCACGTCTTTATTTGGTACTTAGTCTACGTATCATTATGGGTTTTGTTAGTATTCACAATACATTTGTATGCAATTTCATTCAATTTTTGCTAAAATATCAGTTTATTTACTGCTTAAAAATTCACATCCACTGTAATTACTGCATTCTCATTTAAAAGTGTATTGTTTATTTTCTCAATTAGTTAATATGTCATTGATGAACACCATGCCAAACACAGTTGATTTTCGTCACTTTTTTTTTAAGTATGCACATTTGAGTACGACTTCTGACGGTTCTACCTTTCAGAAATACTTGTGTGTAAAGTACAACTGTCCTATCGATTCGCTTTGTTAAATATTGAACGAGACTTTCCACGGTATACCCAACTGATACCTTACTCCTATATATACTCTTAGCTATGACCCTTTCCTTCCATATTGATTGATCACCTGAACTCAGTATTATTGCATTTCTTCTAATTTAGTGTTCTAATGTCTAAGATAAGTTCTCCGGTTTTCCTTTGTTATATTATATTCAACTTTATAATAAATAGTGTTTTCCTTGTATCTTGTACTAATTATCATTTTCCTATATATATATTTTACGTTCATTGTTGAACATCTTTGATATAATAGTAGTTGTGTTCCACTTTCCACTTTTGGTAGTCATAATCTTTAAGGCTAAACTTAAGCAGTTTTCTTTTTGTTTTCCTGCCTTTTTGTGTTGTTTTGTCGTTTATTTTTCAAATACTGTTTAAAAATTGTAGGTGGATTTTCTCAATTTATAAGTTTTAATATTTTTTGTATACACCACGATGGCGATAACCGCATGGACTCATGTTGAGTAGCGTGTGCGTATCCAATAGACGCACGATTGCACGTCTTCACTGGCTTTAACTGCATAATTCTACCATCACTTGTCTCATTGTTGGCGTGCCAATGTGGCTGTTCGCGACTTCTGGGGCCTTGTCTTCATATCCGAACGCTATCGGGAAATACAGTGGGATTTGGTTAAATCTAATTGATCCTCAATAATGCACAAATAAACTCATGTGCTTTGCCTCTGCTTATAGTTCTTCTTGTCTAGTGGTTCACTTAGTCCATACTCGATCGTAGCCTCTCGATAAACAAGTTCCATTAGGTAAGAGTCCTTAAGATTAGTACACATCTACTAATAAGAAGTTGCGAGATTCCGCGTACATTGCTACTTATTATTACTGTTGTTCATCCACCTCGGTTGATAAATTATTGATTTACACCGTTCCTTACGTTCGTTAAAAGCAAGTTATTTGTTTAGTCGTAACTTTAGATTTCTTTAGCACCAAATTATCAATCAACGATATTATATGGCAATTTGTTAACGTATAATGTCCGTTTTTCGCATTGGCGGAGGGGTCTCTTCATTGTCGTTACCCGCACCCTTCTTGAAAGGACGTTGATTCCTGGCTGTCGTTACTTCCTTAGTTTTTAAGTAGAACAAGCTAATCGCACTGTTCTCAAATCTGGTTTCTACATCTTCGGGTTACTCCCATTTTCATTTCCTTCCAAAACTATCAGAGACAATTTCTCACTTATTCTTTGATTTTACTCATCAAATTGCAGGTACTGTTTGAATGTGTTTTAGGACCATTTTCCTAATAAGTTTGGCCCTAAATAACACTTTATATCGCCGTTCGTATCCAGCATGACTCCAGTTAAAACTGGTGTTGTTTATGTTTAAATCTTGAGTATTTTTCCTAGTTACCTGTTGAAGCCACTCGAGGAACGCTTACATTTCAACGTCCACGATGCGCACCTTTTGTTTTCTCATTCCGTAAACAATCACAGAACGAAATCGGATTTGTTTGATTACTAGCTTTTCTATATCATAGTCGAGTACTAGAAGTAGTAGTAATTATTATGTTGCAGACTCATCAGGCCAGATCATAAGTAGGTTTGATTGCACATGAATCTTGCGGGTTTATGATCACTACTGCTTGCGCTCTTGGGCATGGCACATTTCCTAACGATTGCACTCAATGAAATATTGTCATTTAAGCTGAAAACTGGAAAACTCCTCTTCTGGATCTATTCTGCTTTCATTCTAAACGTTATCCGTAGGGTTGGAAGTAGTTCTTCACTTCCGACGTTTTTTTTTTATATTCGTTCTAACTGGAAACTGGAAATCATCACTTGCAACAAACGACTTAACCTCGGCTTCACCTTTCGTTCCAGACATTATTCAGTGTAAGCAGCAATGCGCTGACGAAATAATGGGATTTTGCTAAAGGCTAAATCCAATCTCCAACTGGAATGACAATGTGGTGTATAAATTTGGAGTTTTCTGTTTTAATTTTCACTATTTTAAAATAGGGTCCAACAGTTTTTGCACACAGCGGATGTACTGTTTGTTGTGCCTTAAGCAAGTGTGACGATTGATTTTTCCCAGTTTTCCCGGTATAACAAATTACATTTTACCGTAATACAAACGTGATATAAACTATTGAATCGATTTCAAAAGTACCAAGGCGAGGGTTGTCGCGAAAAAAGTCGTTCTATTTATTTTTGAAAATAGCTCTAATTTGAAGTGATGGCTCTTGGGTTTAGCAAATTGCTTAATCTACACCATGCGAATGGGTCTGTTATAAACTAATCAAGAATTTTCTGAACTTCTTACTTCGATCATCTTGTGGTAGAAAGATGGTTGAAATTTCGAAAAGAATGTGCAACAATCTCGATGTCGTTGTCACACTAAATGCTTCCCGAAAGCTTGCAAGGCATCTCTGGATATTATCAATCTTCTCCTTAGGTGTCCGGCCAATTTCCGAGTGATTGAAAACAATACAAATAGCGAGAAATGAAGCTCCACAGATTTCTTAAGAGAAGACTTAACAATTCAAACGCCTTTACAGATTACTGCAGAACTCTGGATAGAACCACACTCAGGCAAATAAACTTTAGAATTTCATAAGGTTCAACTTATGAACGATGCTTAGGAATTTCATAAGGCTGACTTCTGAATGGATTTCGTTTTATACGACGTTGTTGTTACAAGTGTTGATACATACTAGTGGGCAAATCACTGGACCCATAACCTCAACGTTCTAGGTTCGAATCCAGGTTGCCACATACTTTTATTTTTTCAACATCATTATATTTCATAAGAAAAATTTATGAAATTCATACTGATTCTTTATGGCAAATAATCATAAGGCAATCTTATGAATATCGAAAGTTTATTTCGCTGACTACATACCTCTTTAGAAAACTCAATCGTGGAAGTTCTGAGAAGAATATCTCCAATACTACATTCTACAATTTTGTCATTTAATGTTTCTGGTGAGTCGATAATAATTGCGACACATAAAAACTTGCGTAACATTTTCTTACTTAACCAAGATTAACCAACTTTTGCACAGTTTCTCTTCAGAGTGCATTGTTTACATCTGTTCAGTTGTACAGTTGTCAGTACGATCGAGAATGAAGAAAATTAGCAAACCTTTCGCGGAAAGATTTTGTTCACTCACATGTAAAATCCTGGATTGTCGCATTGTGCCTTGGGAAAACTGATGAATATACATCATTTGGCCGTCTCAAGGGTCCTCCAAAGGGTCCAGCAACGGATGGCAGTAGACCACAAGTTGGACGAATTTCAAGCAAAAACCGAACATTTTGACGCGAGACTTGGCCAAAATACTTTATGTTTCGCAAAGTTTCGTCCAAGAAACGATCCGATTCGACAACGTACGAGTCGTAGAACTACCCAAATCGGGATAAGGGATAAACACCAGCAGAGTGTTGCCAAAACGCGTGCTCGGAAACTATTAATCTTAGTGACGTTTAACGCACGCACACTATCGTGTCTATCGTCGTGTAAAATATGTTTCTTTTCCCACAGATAACCTAAAAGTTTTCATTGAGATTCGCGGTAGACAAGATCTTTTGACAGTTGTTGCTATGTTTTCGTCCAAAACGCACTCCCATATTTCCAGAAGGCAAACTACAACACTCAGACGTGAAAAGCTTAATGCACGAAGCTGCTAACGAAATACCGGTGCTGCGTCATTGATAATGAGACTTACATCTAAGCAGATTTTAAGCAGTTACCGGGACAAGAATATTTCACGGGTAAGGACAAGTTTACTGTGGATGACCGTTTCAAACGGAAAAAAAGCAACAAAGTACATGATATGGCAGGCCATATGCACTTGCGGCAAATGGATTAAACCATTCGTGACCGTAAACGGCGAGATGTACAAAATTGGTCATTGTCTGACATGAAACCATCGATTGACCAAGGTATAAATGAAAAAGATTGCCGTGATATTGATGGTTATTCCGAGAATCGAAGTAACATTTGTCACTTGAAGTGACAAAAGTCACTTGAAGTGACAAAAGTCACTTGTAGTGACGTGACTCTTTTAGGCAAATCTAAAAGAGAGTCACGTCACTGCGAGTGACTTTCACTCTCTGAATAACCCTCATTCTCTCGGGGTGGTGGGTGCAATTCGTGGCAGCACCCTTTAATGGACCTCTCCTGACTTCCAATAGACGCCAATAATCATATTGCATGTTATTCCTGGCGGCTTTCTAACCACTCATTGCAACATTAAAATTTGCTAAGTGGAATTAGGAACACATAGAAATGTGTGTATCCTAAATCCGGTCATGTTTGTTTCCTATGATAATTGATCGAATTTGCCATTTATTACTTTGAATACGCGTTAGCCATGGACGTATATCGGTATCATCCATTTCTGATGCTCTTCCAATAATACACACTGAGAAATTATTAATTTTACACGAGACGTAATTCATTCCATTCGTCATGGAACGTAAACAAAGATTTCATGTCAAATTAAGGGTCTCAAAATAGAAACATACGCAATCCTACAAAATGTGTGTTTAATTGAATTGATTTTCTCGTCTCTTTCGAAGGATTCTAATGTTCTAAAAGCCGTCTGAAATTGATCAGCCTTTCTTATATAGGTTGGAAGTTCAAAGATCTGGCAGCAGCTCTTGGCCTTCAACATGACTCCACTGCTCGGATGCTATCTTTGAGAACCATCTGGCACAAGTGGTCAAATTCCCACGAACATCAGAGGAAGAATTTAACGTGGCCTAAACGGTGAGACAATACAGGATGATTATTGGTTATCAAAATCGCTGATTTCAACTGCTGATTCATCGACAGGAGTGTTTGTAGCCTAAGGGTCCGAAGGAAATTCAACTCTCCCGTAGAGACAATTGGCACCTTGAAAGTTAGGAAGTCGTCACATCTCACACAATATGCACAGTAGGTTTGTTATTCAGCGCTGCGTGTCAGGTGGGAAATTTCGTTGTCACCTACGAGGTGAGAATTGTCACTGGAAACTGTTAACAAAGTGCGTGGAACAAGGCCTACCGTGAACTGTGTAATAGCAAGGTGTTGATATACATTTTCAGGCGAGTTATCGATGACACAGGACTATCTCACCCTCGTCGCCACTATAATAAATTCATCTTAGATATTTCAGGTAAACTATCAAATAATGCATGAGCATGAGTGAGAAAAATCAAATAAAGTCAACACACAAGTGTCTCCGTCTGCAGAAACGGCTCAAGTTCGCAAGAGCAATCTTTTATTTGTTCGACCAACAGTTTTAATAAACATCGGATACACCACTAACGGTATCCTAAACTGGCCACTACAGTATGTGTGACCAATAGCGTGGTTCAAAATAGAATTTCAGCTTCACCCCAACTCAGTCGATTCCAATTCACGTCCTGATCCTTCTTCCAAAATGTTTACATTATTTGTTACAAACTCGCAATGCGCTGACCCTTTGAAGTTGATATTGGAATTAGCATGGAAAACTAAAACTTTTTATTCTCATGATGAATGGAACAATTATGCGCTTCGGCATAAATGTTCCACGCTTTTTTTTCGTATTTCGAAAATTCACCCTTCAATGTAAGAAAAGAGCACCCTCGCCCTCATTGTACTATATTAAAATCGCTCAACAACCCTCAACATCTCACTTGATTTCGTCATAATAAACGGAATCCGCTGTGCACTCATTGCACAGTGAAGATTTTTGCAACGGAAAGGCCCGTAATTGTCTGTCCCTCATACCAATAAGTTGTAGAATATGAATTTCTCTGGGCAAAGTGTCTAACATTTTATTTTGCATATGTGCAATCGAAGCGTGCAACGAAAATTGTATGCATGAAGCATATTTTGACTTAAAATCCCGTATTAGCTGTTTGTGATTAAAATTTATATGGTTAGTAAATTTTATTGAGGTTTTGAAAATCTATTGGCCACATTGATAAGTGAATATAAGGTCGAATAAATATGATTTGACAGATAAAAAAGAGATAATTCAAATATTATAGCATACATAGAAAACAAAAAAGTTTCTGTGTCGACCCCAAACTCTCCTGCATAATTACCAGAAATCATTCCAAACCTCCAATTTAACAACTGAATGCCATCCCGAGTGATGTCTGAGATCAAATAGAAAACTAAATATGATATTGTGATGCTGCTTATAATGACTACTCAGGTTGCTGTCGTGTTGGTCGTTTTAACGGCTAAAAGATTAAAATTGATAGCAAAAATTGATTCCCGTGACATCAAATTTGAAACTGATCCAAGTGGGAACAAATTGACATGTCAATTTCCTATGCATTTTTTTCTCCTGATAGCAAAATTAGTATTCCACCTGGTGTTCTGCCAAGACAACGAAAACAAAACTACTTTTCTTGAAGAAGATTACAGCAGGATGAAAACTAAATTTGATACCAAATCTGACAATTGTAAAGTGAAAGTAAATTTTGATTCCAATTTGATGTTGATATCCACATACGTTTTCGAATTACTATCTTTATGATATTTATGATACTAGACTTTTTCGAGGGATGTTGGTTGAACAGGATAAAATATGTTGACTTGGTTCATCTCTTCAATTTAAATAAAATTGCTAAAAACTACAGAACATACGGGAGTGTTGATATACTGTTCATAGCGGTCATCGACTGCACATATACAGAATCGAACTCTTGATATTTTCAACAAGGGACGTCATATGCTACAACGTATGGTTTCTTGCCAAAATCCCCACTGTGCATTGGTTTACATATCCATGTTATTTCCGGAATTCCTTCACCGTAGTAGGCTTAGCACGGAACGTCCACCAACATTTGAGTTATGTGTCCATGTGTGTATAGTATATCACATACTTACGCTCAACATTTCCATGTTCAAGTTGTAGCATGCTTTCTGACTACAAATAGAATTACGAGCACTAATTTTATCGTTATAGTACATATATGTGAACCGTAAACCTAATAACATACATAATCAAAGAGTATAAATTATTCAAGTGCGCGTATAGTTATTACACGTTGAGACATTCATGCGTGTGCAGGTTTATGTGTTCATTAACTAATTTAGTCTGAAGGAAGATGGAATCACAGAAAAATTTATTCTCGCTCGAAAGAAACAAATTACTTTTCCTTGTGGCTTCTTTTTATCACCTGATATAGAACAACTTGTGCCTTTATTACTTTTTCCAGGGCAGAAAACTCACTTTTTTTCGAATGTTTATCGACAACCAATATTTGTATGCGTATGCATGTGTGCGTTGAGCCGACAAGCAAATCTTATTGTTGTGATGAGACGAAAAACTTTCACAGCCACTGCTCGAGGAATATATACTATTTTTTTTTTTGGAAAATACACTTACGAGAATTACTACAGTTCTTCATACTTTTTAAGGCAAAAAAAAAACAAAAACAATGACAATAAATAACTTACAATCTACAGAAGACTTGTAACGTTATACCTATTAGAGGTGATCATGACGATTTTCGCTTTCCATATTATTTTATTTGGTAATGTGGGTAAGTAGGATATTTCAGGAAAATGCATCTTGGAGTAAACATTCCAACGAGTTGGGTTAAAACTAAATACTGACAGTAATAATAAACAAACAAAATGTAATGGCATGATATGTAAGTATACTGTTTTTTGCATCTTGTGCAAAAAATGTGCCGATGGTCTGTAATGTTTATTTCGTATATAATTTATTCTGCTTTTTGTTGATTTCAAATTTTTGTTCTCGAATGTTAGGCACAACAAGGATAATCGGGTTGTAAAATATGTAATTTGTTGAGTTTAGTTTGTCACATTGCAAATTCTTTGGTTTTTCTCTTTTGATTACAATATACAGGGACAGGCCGGTTCTGAACGATAGGAATATAGCAATATTCGACATTACCTTTCTAGCTGGCATTGTTTGCTTATGTGTTGTGGTTGTCGTTATGGTATTAGTTCTTCGACTGCAGGTAAGACTTTTGCTCTTGCTAAATGTAATGCTTATAAGTAGTTATCATTCGTTGTAGTCGGGTGAAATTCATGGGTTCTGTTTTATTTTTCACTGGAACTTACGAGCTAGGTAATGTGAACAAGTATTATCGAAATACATTTAATATCAATTTACAGCTAAATACATGTATAGAGATTTGACAGTTAATGGTCTCTTATTTAAACCGGGGAGGTATCAACATTTGATTATAATTTACTCTTTTTGCTTGTACATTCAACGTATAGAAAGATTTCCGCTCAATCGTTTTCGTTGTGATCCGGAGGTGGTAAGGACAATTAAAACGGACTAGATTTTGATTATCGATACAGGAATAAGACAGAAGAAATATGTTTATCAATACTAAATGAATGAAATAAATGAATTAAAAAACAGCCTGCCGATACCATTCTTTGCAGTAACATAGATGGGGGAGAGCGGTTGATACTCTTTCCTACAACGCCTAGTTGAAAACAGCAGCTATAATCGAATTATCAAAGCAGGATTATGATGTAATTCTTCAGGCAGGTTCAGTCTTCAATACTATATAACATTTTGTTATGCAGGATTTATCAAGAAATGATTCACAACTGCTTCAACATTAACTTAAACGATTGATCATTCATCAGTTAAAGCAATCGAGTATATCCTAATCGAAAATAAACGATTTACGGACGAGTGATTGATGATTGTATAATCAGTTGTTATTTATTCAAGCAGCCTTAACTTTAGTGTGCCTGTGCACTTAGTCTCAAAACAACAACAATTATAAAAACATTGTCAGCAATGAACAGATACCAAGTGAATGAGACAAATGAATGTCTTTTTCTACCGTTTGGAGTGTAAATTAGGCATAAAACCTGAGTCAGAATATTGATGCACAGGTAAATAGTGAGGTTAGGCGACGCTCTTGTCATAATGTTGAAAAGATATACCTAAATTTGCGAAGTAGAAACAATAGTTTATGCATTAAAGCTTTGTTGATTAGTTTCTCACAAAACTAGCACTCACGTGAACCAAACTTTACACCCGATTAGTTTTGGCACTGAATCAAAATCTAATTAACGCCCTGCCCTTCGGTTCAGAAAGGGGTATGGGCGCGTTCTGTCAACTTGGTCGTGGCAAATATCATTTGTGAATGGGCTGTCACCGACGTTCAAAAGTGCCTGAACCAAATGAACAGCATATATTGATCACTTGAAGATGCGATAGGGGATCATTGCCCTGATATTCTCAAATGTGGCACGTAGTAAAATGTCTCTTGTCTTTTATATATAAACGAGTCGAAACTCATCGGGAATGATTTCTCATATGCATATGAACGGCCGTTGTGCGAATATCACCATGAATATCTCACTTGCGCATTGCATGTTACCAATTAATAATGCCTTCTCTCCTTTCTCCTGTTCTCCCATAATCGCGAGCATTACCACGTGTCAATTAGGTCATGGGACTAGATCTGCATCACTGATTTACTGATTTGGATAAACACCCCGGGATCGTGAAGGAGTCTGGATGTGAAAACTAGGTGGATCCCGCGAAAGGTTTTCAGACACTTGAGAGGTGCTAAGTGCTCTCATAAACGCGTAGAAAAACAGGTAATTTTTATCTGTTTTAACCCTAAATCAAAGTGAGATTTAATTTATACATGAATAACGATATATAGCCCTAACCAATGTTACCTTCAGCAAAACTTACTAACACAAGGTAAGCAATCAAATGACCACAACAAAATGTACTAAATATCCATTACATAACATATAACGGGGAAAGGGAGGGACCATCAGGGCACTCAAGTGAAACGATTTGGATAGGGAGCATGGGACTGTCTTCTCCCTATTGTAACATTTCGCGGAACGAGGGCGGGCTCTTCGACCCCATCTATTAGGTTTATTCTGTCAATCGAGGGCTCGATTCTAGTGCTGAGTGTGAACTTGCTTTTGGAACGAGAGTAGCATGAATGTTACTAGTTGTGACGCTAGTATTGCTGGCTGATGCATTTTTGCACAATATTAGCAAAGATGTGAATGGGCCATAAGACAGCATAGCAACCGTTGCCAGTTGTGAATTTTCATCCAGCCAAAGTTCGCTTCCTAAGTAGTAGTGGCCACCTGCTCCATTAATTCGATACTCTTGGAGCGATGAGAACGGTGGCTGAGCAGTCAGTGACCAGGATGGTGGTTTTCAGAGCCAGTGGTGCATTTGTTGATGAGCGAAATAAACAGGTATCTGGCGTGCGTCAACTTGTTTCTACTGCCGGGGCACATCATCGCTAATATTTCCAGACAATGAATTAGCCGTCATGCTTATCGTCACATTGGCATCATGTGTTAAAATAATTGATTTCAATCATCTGCTAATAACCTACTCTCCATCTGCCCTTTTCAGGGCAACCAATTTCAAGTTCAATGGGAAAAGAGTTTTTTTATTGGAATTTCTCTAACTTACCGTTGCCTATCAGTTGACAGCCTGGAACAGCTGGAAAGGCGCAACGACGAGATTCTGAATAAACTGCGGTGGATATGTAGCCTAGAAACTGAAGCCAGCTATTAAGGTGCATGGAGCAAAGTTAACGAAATTGCTTCCGCAGATGTTCAAGAAAAAGGCCTACATTCCAGCTCTCCATATGGAATCCGTCCTTTCCAGAACGCCTAATTCGATTTTTCCAGCTAAAGATTTCGTTTAATTGGAATTTCTCTTTATCCCATCTAACTGTTGCATATTTAGTTGGTGGCCAAGACATAGTTTCATAATGTATTATTGACTTCGAATTCACAAAAAGACCCTCAACAATCTATAACGCGATAATGACTATCACAGCCAACACAACTGTTGCCTTTTCATCATATTAACATTTCAAACCGACCGTTCCTTTTAAAGACCGCCAAGTGATTTTAAAAGAGCGAATGATAGAATTTTCTAACATACTTTCTTACTTATGACAATCTAACGTCCAATGAGAACAGCATTCCAGTGTTAGGATACGAGAGTTGCTTTATCGGAAATATAGGACATATTAATGCATCAAACGGTTTAATGTAGTCTACGTAACCCCAATGATTTTTTTTTTATATTGATTAAGCACGATCAATGCTTATTTATTGAATAACATGTGTTAAAAGCATATTTTTTATTGCAATAAACAAATAAAGTAAAAAATGATAGCAGAAAATTGAACCTAAACTATTTAACCAACAATAACTATAGTTAATGCAATGAGTTCCAGAGAGTAGTTAAAAAAACCTTTTTATGTTGATATGGGCTTCTTTTCATTTTTTATTCAATCAACAAAATGTGTCAATTCAATAAATGAAGAGCAGTTGTTTTCAGTAAGTTTTCGTCATTTCAATGAAATTTTATCAATCAGATGCCCGTATTATCGTGTTATGAAAACATTGAATAATTTTGTTGAGTTCAAGAACAATATTTGTTGCACTCAACAATATTTTTAGCAGAGAAACAATTTTTTTTTGTTATTGGTTTCAATATTCACAATAGATTAATTCGATAAATATAGTAGAAATTTAAAAAAATCCACTGCGTGTTGCATAATATTCATATTAGCTGCAGAATGGATAATTGGAAGTTAATGGATTCTAAGAAAAGAAAATTTTAGAAAGAAAAGCATAATAAAAAAAAAGAATAAATTTTTAACCCATTAAAGTTCATTGTTTTTATATCCCACAAGATTTGATATTAGAAAGATCTTCTCATGATTGATTCATTTCGACTTTAAAAAGCGTTTCCAAAAGTCACACTTTTCACAACTGATTGTTTAGTGAGAAAAACTATATGGCCGATGTCTCAAGGTACTGCATGACGAGCGTAAGCCCAATTTTTAGTAATCATCGTAATACTGCAAAGAATGGTACAGAAGCTCAAAGGGAATCACCATATTACTCGGCGTTCAAATGAATCTAATTATCTTTTGTTTGTTGAAGAATAACAATACTTTCTATACGTCGGTCTCATGGTTACATAATAACACATACCTACTTAGAGCAAAATAGAGGGGTAGGCAAATACAATAAAATCATAACAATGGTTTCATCAGTACGGATCCTTTACAAATATGATTACGTATAAAATACGACTGTTGGGGCAAACAAAGCAACGAAAGCTATACTTATTGCTTAACACCTTAATCGCTTGAGGGCTTGGCACTAAAACTTTTTAAGCTTGCCGCTGCTGACCACCTCTCCATGATAGGTAGAACATATAAGTTGCCCTACTACAGGAAACCTATTTTTCTAAGATACCGCCACCATCTTACTTTTTAGTTCCGCGTTTGTCGAATGAAGTAGTGCCATTTCATTGGAAATACATTTAAAGATACAATAGAAATAGGTAGTAATTTTTGGTTACCAAAAGGAATGTCAGTCGCGCGATGGCTAATCAACTAATTTTTAAAATTTTGGCGCAAGAAATCGGTTAGACTCACCTACGTTGCTGAGGCTTGTTCTCTGTACTTGGATAGTTAATTTTGACTTTTTACTTCACGAAAGCTTTATCTTTGTTCATTTACCAAATGACTATGACGGTAAATTCCAAACATAACGTCTTCTAAAACACTTATCGGTAGGATTGCTTACATTGCTAGAAGTTTAAATTTAGTTTTCTTCTATCGTGATAATTAACAGTACTGTATCAAAGATTTCTTTTCATGAGAGCACCTTTTTTACGATGGCTGTTAGTTGCCGTCTTTTGGATTCTAAGCGCTCCAAATTAGCTCTTTTTATTAATATTTTTCACAGTTTTATCGTTCTTACGAACTGTTTTCGTACACTATATTTTATTTGACTCAATCCGATTCACAAACGTTATCGCTACAATCTTATAATTCTAAGCAGTTAAGAGGAAATGTATTGGTTACATAATCTATTCTTTCGATAGATATTTCTTCATACTCAAAATACGTAGATAAATAAACAGACTTAAAAATCTAGATCACAGAATATGAACGGAAGTACCACGAGAAGGGAAAAGCTTCGAATTTATGTGGTGGTTGTGCGCTTACTTAATTATTTGCTAGAGTCTCGAGAGAATTATTGGACAATAATTTTACTACAAGGAAGAAGAGTGTAGTGATAGAATCACTTTGCTTAGAAAAATATCCCGTGCTGAACGTTGACTAGAATTTTGAATACCGACTATTGAGAAGCTTTTCACTGCTACGTGGTATATCAATTCACAGTCTTTTGCTGCATGAAATTCTACTCAATATGGGAACAAATTCGTAAAATTAACCTTCTCCTCACTCTCGTCAGGTAGCTCCGGTGCAGATCTGCTGTCACTTTAGTAATCAAAGGTTTGATGTGTAGTATGACTATGTAAAAACATAATCAAGGAAAAATACAAATTATTCAGTCATTCGTCGGATCGGTTTCGATAGGCGTTCAATCCTTTGCTAAACACAAACATGTTTTTGAGTGTTCCATTTGTTGTTCCACATAGTTTCCTAGTTCAGTTAGTTTCCTTTTCTGAAGAGATTGTATCTTGCTCTTTTTTTTTTCTGGTTGGCCATGCGAAATATGTATCGTTTGATGTATCGCTAGTTAGTCAAGTTTTATTCATATCAGTAGATTGTTTTTTTTTTATTAATATTGTCATGACTTTTCCTCCAGCTTTTTTGTTGTATAAAATGTATTCTGTTCATTTTTGTTAATATTCTCGAAAAGAAAATGCACTAGGTAGACAAATCCACGTTTTATATGCCGGAGATATTAAATCTCGCGTACTGGTTGCTGGTACATTTCCTAATTATATTACAACATTCCACCAACGTTTTTTTCTTCACACTAATCACTAACTGCTAAAACACTGAAAAAGATTCCTTATAGTTTGGATATTTTAAATAGTTCCATTTATTGTGATTTGTGTATGTAAATATATGTTTTCTGGTTTTTGTTTTCCCAATACTTAGCAACTACAAATGTTCTTATCATTCTTCCGAATTATCCGATTTTCTTTCAGTTGTATATATGTTACAAGGGTTTTATTCTTATTCACTTGCAAGACAAAGGTGTGTTAATCTCACTTTGGCTTGTCGCCTACAACTAAATTCTTCCGATATCTTATGCGCTACACTTTGATAAATACTTATATAATTCCCTTTTTCGAATGAACTTAGCCCCGATAAACACACACTCATGCTTATATTTGATAAAAAATATATACTTTTGATTCGCCTTTTCATCAATAGTTTGTTATTACTAGCTGTACTAGACGTTTTCTGTTAATTTCATTACTTATTTATTCAGTTGTATGTTGAAATTTACGGAGAAAGATTGCAAAAATTAATGCTTCGATTAGTCACTTCTATATGTATAGAGAGAGAGGTAAAAACAAACGAAAACAATGCTGCATTTTCCTTGTTCTAGTATAATTTAACACTAAAGGCTGTTTGTTTGAGTGTTTGGTTTTCAACCAAGCGCTTTATCACATATTTGGCCAATGATTTTTCGATTTGTTTTTGTGTATTGTGTGTTACCATTTGATTAGAAAAATAAATAACATTTTTTGCTCTTATGCGCTAACTTAATCGTATGTTTGTGTTTGCGGTTTATTCATATATTGCTTTTTAGGATTATTTATATTAGTAAGTAGCTATTTGTTGCCAAATGTACAATTTAATTAATATAAAAGTGCATTGGTTCAGATTATTATGCATTTCTAGAAATAAATATTTGTCGTCGCCAAGTCAATATACTGGAATGCATTGTGCATATAAATGATAATGAAACAAATGACAATTAATGCTAACTCATTTTAGACCCAAATCAGCATTAATGTATAGTCCAAAGTTGACAGTCGCAGTATATCTAGTACGGATCAGTTGTCTAATAGTTGAGTGGATTGATTTTGGACACACAGGCATAGCCCCGTAGGAGCTCCGACTCCTCATGTTGATATGTTGATTTACTAGAACTCAAAATCAGGTGATAGCAGAATGGTAAGATGTCTGTGCTTCGTTTCAGTCAAAGCTCAAACGAACTCTGCACACTATTAAATAGCGGGAAGCATTTTTCACGCGTTTTCTGGCTGCTTAAATCTGATGTGCCTTGAATCCATCTAAAAATCACAACCACAGCTCGTAATTTCACGTGTTCTCAATGTGCCACGTGGGTAAACATATTTTTTTGGGATGGCCCAAGTAATTTTTGTGTTTTTTTTTATTTGGTTGGCCCCTTTTCTTTGAGATCGCTGTTATTGATTCCCTGTGCTTTCATATCAAATGTTCACCATATTTTGTTTGCGAGTCAATGCAATGGTGTTTGATAGAAAAAAACGTAATAAATCTATCATTGTGATAATGTTTCTGTACTTTTTTTTTGTATTTAAAGCATGCTCAGTTATTTGTTATTTCAAATAACTAACCAGATTCGTTTCGGTAAGATTTTAATTTAAATATGCATATAAAACATAAATTTAACAAAAATAAGATCAGGTAATAAAGTTTTAACAGCTATATCATTGCTAACCATTACACTATTCCGTTAAAACACTTTTGCCGTGTCATTATAATAGCTAAAAATAAAACTATACAAAATATCATTTTGTCGCAACACTGTTGTACAAACATTATTCCTGATATTGTACATGCTTTTGAGTAAAGACCTGTGTGTATTGAATTGTATTTTGCTGCGACTTTCCTAAATTTCACTTACTTTATCGCATTTAATAGTACGGGTGCGTTCATGATTGTAGAAAGTTGGCGGCGTGCTACGTTGCATTCGTGTTTCGAATCAATCAACAGATCAAAGATTATCAAGTTTTACTGACTTGGATTTTGACACTCAATTCAACTCACCACCGAGAAGGTTTTCCGGCAGAAATGAGTTGAGGTTGGATGGCGTCCCACGCTCGGTAGGACCATCTAGAGGCGTCCACAGATTGACACCTGCTCCGGAAGACGGCCATCCAGATCCCCAAGTATCTTTAGAAAAAAGAAAAAAAGGTTGTTATTTAATCAAGAAACAATATGCAGTATTTTTTTCTCATTTATATGTATAATTAAATAATTTATAGCTAGGGGAACTACAGGCAGTGGTTGGCTTTTCATTCTGGTCTTTCGGATATTAGATGTATTTTAAATTGACGAGATTGGTCAAGGCAACTATGAATCGTTACACTACTATCGTTCAAGTTTCTGGTTTATTCTCGAGTCCATTCACGGCACGATAATGGTGTTTCGTTTTTATTTCGAAGCATTGGAAGCTGTAATCCGGAGAGTGTAAGTAGTGATACGACAGTCCATGCAACAGGTTGACTACGTTGTCGTCATCGAATACGCAACTTTGAACCGATGGAGCGGAAACGTACATAAGACTTAAGGCAGCCAACAGTAGGAATAAGTCGAAGAAAAGACAATGTTAGCCCCTATAATGAAACAGAGGTGGTATATGAGTTCCTGTATCGGTTCTCTTTGGCGACCGCCGATAATGACGCCAGTAGAGAAATATAAAATGACGGACAATACAATAAGACCAAAGCTCGATTTTCATACAAAATGGTCATGTTTGGAGGCTTGTCTGGTCATGTTTGCACGGTTAAATTCTTCGTTTCCAAAATGTCGCGCATTGAAAAAGACGTGGAAAGTATGGTTTTGAACACATGGCTACGTGAAACGGGTGTAACTATGCTACAATTGGCGAAGCGCTTTGGAATTCATTAAGCGTTTGTAAAATCCATCATAATCAAGTTTGGGGAACACTGTTCTTTGGATGAACTGCAAGGAAGAGGCAGAAGTCCCGGGTCTTCTAACACTGAACTGGATCAGAAAATGGTATCTCTAATTCGGAAGAACAAATCAATGTCGATACGTAATTTGGTCAATGAAGCGGGAACCAGCGTCGGAATGATTCAACGTATCGAGAAACGGAATAACCTGAAGACTACAAGAAGCAGCAAATCGCCAAACAAAGTGCCGAACAGAAGCAACGCGCAGCAACAGGGGCCCGAAAATTGTATTCGCGAGTTCTGCAGCGACCGGATGCACGTATTTTGATGGACGACGAGACGAGTCCAGGCCCACAATGAGGATGTAAGCGATGCAGACGACTCAAGTTGAGAAGTTTGGTCAAAAAGTGCTGATGCAAGCACTTTGTTCCTGCAGAATGAAGTCTACCATTTTTTACACTATCGGAACAATCAATGCGGAAATCTATCGATCTGGGTGTCAGCAGAAGAGTTTGCTGCCTTTATACCAGAATCATAATACCCATCCACTGTTTTGGCCGGATTTAGCATCGGCGCATTACGCCAAAACAACTCTTAATTGGCTCACGGGAAAAGGTGTAGATTTCGTAGAGAAAGACATCAATCCGCCGAATTGCCCTCAGCTTCGGCCCATCGAACGCTATCGGGCGACTGTGAAGAGGAACTTCAAAAAGACTGGTAAAGCAGCTGAGAATATGCAGGAGTTCAAACAAACTTGTGTTAAGGCGTCCAAAAAAGTGATGAAACACTTGTCCACAACTTGATGAAAAGTTTTCGATCCAAAATACGCAAATTCGTGAAAGAATAATATTAATTTCATCCGGGCTTCACAATGTTCAAGTTCAATCCCGTACAATAAAGAATCATCCATTTGTTTGAATAAAATATCATCATTTGATTGATCATGATCATGTCACTTTATGTGCCACATGATGAGTTTCCGAACTTGTTTGAAAGGATCTTTGGACCATTTTATTTTATAATGCACATCATCGCCTCTATGCCTGAGATTTAATGAGAAATCCACATCGAAAAGTAGAATTTAACAGTGGCACAGTACTATTCTACTTTTCGATGTGGATGTGGAAATTAAAAGAAATATTGTTAGATATCATAAATATTATTCATACCTGTTGAACGAACATTCGCCTGTTGGGAACCACCTGTGCGCCAAGGTTGTGCATTGTTATTATTACCGACACCACCTCCAGTTGAACCCATATTGTTGTTGATGTTGTTATTGTTGTTGATAGTGTTATTCATGTTGTTGTTACCTCCCGGAACACCCAGGTGTTGAAGGATAGTTTGCACTTCGCTATCAGTAGGAGATTCAGCACAGATGGTTGTATTACCCAGCACACAATTGTTCAGTGCTTGTTGCGCTTTGTTCGCTTCTTCACGCGATAGGTACTTGCAAAGTGCAATACCATGGTTTAAATAGAGATGGAAGTTTTGCAATGGTCCATGCTGCATACACAAAGTACGAAGAGTCGACCCATCAATCTGAGAATTAAACATAGAACCAATGAGTTTCGTGACCTCTGCTTTGAAACACAGCAAATCGCTCTTGAATGCGTTTAATTTTAATTTTGAATATTGCTTGAAACTTTAAAATGATCAACCATAACAATTTAATTTAAATGCTAGTATTTTACGATAGAGATTATTAAAATTCCAAACCATAAAACCTCCCCGTTTTCATTAGGATCAGTAAAAATAACAGTGTAACTCTATTTTGCAAAATTTGCAAGTTTGGTTCGGTAGATACTTCAGATGTAGTAGTACTTCATTTCGTCAGCTGTCAATATTAAAAATAAATGGCTTATGCGCCAAAAGCGATCCATTCCTGAACTATAAATAGAACCTGAATAGAACATTTACCTGTGCAGTCAAATTCTTCAACAGAACCCATGTTGAATACCATCCGGGACCACCAGCACTACCACCACCCGCTGACCAATTGTTTCCGCTTTGCCCGGGACGTTGATTCCAACCATTGGAACCAAAACCGCTCGGATTCTTTCCAGCAGATAAACCAGGTGGTGGACCACGTGGAGTTTTTCCGCCACCGCTGCCTAAACCAGAACCCCACAAATCGGGAGTACTGGCATCAGACCATGCATTTTTGTTACCACCTAACTTTGAAATAGAGCTAGAGAAATTGTTGTTGCCTGGATTGAAGCTCCAGGTCGATGCAGAGAAACTGATGGAATCGGTAGGAGATGGTTTGCTGCTGTTGGCAAACAAATCCGAATCCTTTGCTGAACCAATCGAGATCGATGTGATCGGGCTACGAGCTATACTTCCTGGTGTGATGGTTGGATCATCTTCGATTTTCATTTGAGTACCCTAAGGATGAAGGTCATAGATATTAGATACGTTTTAAACAACCGATATTATCTTGAAACAAACCTTCCAGGGTTTGCCAGGCTCAAACTCGGGAACCAAGTCAGTGAACGTATCCTGATTGGACGGCCATTCCTTGCTAGCAGTTTCAGCAGAAGTATCAGGCCATCCATCGCCAATGCCTCCGCGACCTGTTGACCATGTGCTGTAGAAGAAAAGTTTGTTTTTTTTAAATTCTCCCTTACAAATTTAGAAAATTCCCAACTTACTTATCGCCTTGTAATCCACTTAAACCACTGATACTGGATCCGGTGGTGGATAGTGTAGACTTCGCCGTTGTTCCGGGTGCACGAGAGAAGTCAGTCAAATCATGACCACCTTCTTTATCCATGGCGGGTAACTTCCACTGATTCAAACGAGATTGTTGACTAGTTGAACCTGTTCCACTGCCACCTCCACCACCTCCGGGACCATGATGGTAGGGACCGTTATGTTCTTTACCCAACCCCATTTCAGACAAACTATTCTGAAGAGTTTGCAAATCGTTTGGTTCACGATGGAAGTTACCACCCAAGTGACCGATGTTAGAGGCATTTCCAGAATGCTGTTGTTGTTGCTGCTGCTTAACGTAGATGGCCTGCTGGGTTGCAATTTGATTCTGTAATCCCGCGATTTGTTGCTTTATTTTAGGAATCATCGACATTTGATTATTACCGGCTCCACCGCCTCGCTGTAGATTATTCTGCGTAACTTGAAGTTGCTACAATGATCACACAAAAAAATTAGTATTTCCAACCGTATCTAGAAGAAAAAAAAAACAACTCACTTTAATATTATTTAACAACTGATTCAGCAAAAATAATGTCTGCGGTGCAAGTGGTTGGTTGAGGATTTGATGATTCAAATATCCAGCTTGGACAGCCATTTGGATTTGCTGAACCAACATACGCAATTGTTGCGTGGATGGTTGGGCGGATGAATTTGGTCCAGAACCACCTACGCCCCCACCACTGCCGCCACCACCACCTAGTACTCCTCCTGCACCTCCACCCACTCCGCCATTGGGACCTCCTTGATTGAATGGACCAGGGCCCGAAGGAGGTGCTTGGTTCAGGTAGCTTTGCAACGGTTTATTCAAGGAGTTAAGACTGGCGAGATTTGGATTGCCACCACCCATGCCACCAGGCATGTTGTTATTTGGTCCATTTTGGTTCTGAATTATAATAAAGAATAAAGTTTCAAATTATTATTTTGCGAACAGAAAACAAAGTGAAGAAACATTAAGGTATGGTAATGTTGTAAAGTAAATGACAGGAAAAAAATATGTATTAACTGCATAATTGGTCGTATTGCACACTACACCTCCCGATTAACAGAATTTTTTTTAAATATTGTAACTTTAGTTGAAATTAAAGGCAATCATGTATTTTTTGCATATGTTAGAGGAAATACTGATTGTTGTCTTCCGTATTTTGTGAACCAAGATCAATAAGGGAAGGAGATACAAAGTTTATTGCTCCGGGAAATGAATAAGTGTTGAAATTGGTGAGTAGAAATGTCGTCTGTACATATCCTCAGTCATTGTTCGTTGTCCGTTTTCTTTCTGCCTCAAGAGTACATTTATCATGCAGGCCCTGAAGTGGAAAAAAATATAGGATCACTATATACATTGTATAATATTTCGGTGAGGTCTTTCCATATTATGTTTATATGTCATAAAAAAAGCCATGGCGCTATAACCATAAGTCATAAGGAACTAGGTCAGTAGTTAGTGCTTAAGTCCCTAACATTAGAAAATAATTTAATCTTCTTAGACTAGATGCTCACAACGATCAACCATTGGTTTTTATACAAAATTTTCGCTCTGGGTATAATATTTTCCCCGATAACCTAACTTTCTGTTTTCCATTGATATTTACAGAAGGCTCTATGGGTTCCTTGCGTCTTATGATGGCAGATTCTTTCTATCTTGCAGTGTTGCATGATCGTGACCTGGTGAGCGACTTAAGTGTTTTCATGGAGATTATTGCATAGGGAATAAACAAATTGTTTCTAATAGTTGCTCCATCCACGACGTATACAAACGTCAATACGATGTGTGCTATGTCATTGTGGAAATAGCGATTGACTAGTATATTTACAATTACAATAGCAAGGAATGTGTAAAAAAATTATATCTAGATTAACGCACCTTCGAAACACGATAACTTTTGAAAATAACAATCCACAGGTCTGAAGTAAGATGATAAAATATGACCAATAAGGCACTGTACACTCGATTTGACTACCAGTGAACTCGTTATTGAATTCTAATGTGATTTATGGTGTCGCATGAAAGGTTTTGACCGAAGTGCGAAACTGGCCACTTCTCCTGGTACCTGAACCATATCTCCATTGTGGTCTAAGACACTTGAATTGACAATCGTTGAACTTACTTTTGAATTGGCATGTGATTTGAAGCCAATTATAGACTTACGAGTCATTTTCATCGGAACGTTTTCCGATTTGACCCATCAGGTTATCAGGTCCTGATACAAGTTGTCACATAATAGGTTTTACTCAAAGTGCAAAACGGGCCACTTCCCCTGATATTAGGACCTAGACACTTGATCTGGCCAACATTCAATTTTTTTTTAGAATTTTCATGTAATTTGGGTTTAGTGTGATTGAGGTCAATTATACTCTAGATTAACGACCCTTTTTCACCGGCAATGCTCCTCAGATATCTAAGATCTAAGATATAAATTAAAGTAAGGATAGCATCTATAATTATTCTCATTATTTCTAGGCATTCCAAGCTCATTGCTTGTTACAATAAGCATATTTCCTGTTCTTAATATACCGTTTCTCCAAGCTTATACATTGAGAGCTTTCGATGGCAGTTTTTGCATTAGTATGATTGTGTGGCAATTATAACTATCCCCTTTTCCAGAAATTAAAATTTGAGAAAAAGTGCTAGACCATTCCGGGAATCGAATCCAGCCACATCTATCATGGTTGTTGCGGAAAGTAATAATTAAGGGCTCTAGAAACAACCGTAATTTATTTATGAAGATAATGTTATGTACCGCGTACCATTCGATATAATATAGCGTTCGGTATTATGGGCAAACCCTTTCGTCATACGACCAAACGGTCGATCGATGAAATGTATGAAAGCAAAAGGAGAAGAATAAAGGCTACGGCAGAATACGCTGTGTACTGGTTGAGACAACACGTATTGTTAATTTATTTCTTAGTTTGGTAACGGTAAAGAGAAAGTAAGTCAACTGTGCTAAGTGGATACGTAATAGCTGGCGACGAGGAAAAAGAAGTTCTAGTGATTTTCAGACGGAATAATCCCTGTAGCAAGAATTTCAGAGTGTAGTAAGTAAGTAAACTGCAGAGTTTTATTAAAGAGTGCTATACTAGGGTAAACTTGTGCAGAGACAGTGTGCTTGTGTCTACTTTGAAGAGGTCAAAACGCCTTGATCAAATCAGTCACCGTTGGAAATATTAAAAAAAAAAAATCTTACCGATTCGTTTGGCGTGCAAATTTATAAGTAAAATCGTATGTAAGAGCATACAGTGATTCAAATCCGAATTCGTACACCACCACCCCAATCATTTCTTTTTCGATATGAAGGAAAACGAGTAGATTTTATGAAACTTTATTTACATATATTTAAAGTATGAAATGTGAGTTTTAATACATATAATTCGTTTTTGAAATAATAACTATCATTCCACTTAAAATGATTAAAGTTTGAAACATATGCCAAAATTCGGGCAAATTCAAATTCGTACAATATTATTAATATTTACGCGACTTTGGAGATTGTAATCAATTTTGAGATTTAATACTTTGTATGGTAACCCTTGCTCGTTATAACAGCTTTTAACCGTTTTGGGATGCTGTCAACGAGTTTTTTGGTGTATTCGGGAGGAATGTTTGTCCATTCTTCCATCAAGCACTTCTTAAGATCATTTTTGTTCGAAATATGATGGTTTCTCACTTTTTTATCCAAATATTCCCATAGATTTTCAATGGGATTGATGTCAGGAGATTGGGGCGGAGTATCGATAACTTTTGAGCAATTGTAAAGTAATCACGTACGAACTTTAAGTGCTTTGTGTTTTGGGTCAGTCTTGGTAAAACTTGTACCCTTGATCTAATCCCATTTTACAGGCACTTTGTTTCAAATTCTGTTTCAAAATGTTCAAGTAAACATTTTGATCCATAATACCATCGATAAAAACCAAATTGCCGACACCTTTAGCAGACATACACCCCCATACCATCACCCCACCTCCACCATGTTTAACCGTTGCTTGTAGATTTTTTACATTCAGCTCATCATTCGGCTTCCGCCAAACGAACCTTCGACCATCTGAGCCAAATATGTTGAATTTCGACTCATCTACGAATACAACATCTTCCCAATAAGATGTTGGGGTGTTCTCGTGCTGTTTAGCAAAGTCAAATCGAAGTTTTTTATTTTTCTGGCTGATGAACGGTTTCTTCCTAGGCCCCCTTGCATTAAAGTTGTTCCTTCTTAGCACATTACGGACTGTTTCCGGGCAAACCTTCACTTTATTTTGCTGATTAAGTTCTTTCGTGATGTCGACAGCAGAAGATTTCGGATTTTCTCTAATTTTTCTCATCACAAAACGTTCATCTTGCATGTCAGTTTTTTTCTGTTCACATTCCTTGGTGCATCGACGATCCTTTTCTCCTCTAAAAACCGTTTTATGATGTACTGGACGGTTGATCTTGGTCTTTTCACCAAGTTTGATATTTTTTGGAGGGATTTTCCGTCTTTGTGGTGCGTGATGACGAGCTCTCGCTCTACAATAGCGGTATGTTTGCCTTTCCTCGCCATTGTGGCCGTAAACTACAAACATAACGAAAATCACTATGTAAATCAGCTCCGTTCCTTACTTACAGCATGTATTTACCTAACAAAGGTCAACCAACAATGAAAACCGCTGATAAATTGGAGCACTTTACCGAAAACCACGGCTGTACGAATACGGTTTTGTGTATATTTTCAGTGTTTACAAGATAAATCAACGCGCATCCGCACATTAAAGACAATTTGACAGTTATGAAATAGTACTGATGAATGGTAAAGACCACACTATTACATAGACGCATAACCTCGAAATAATAATATTGAAAACATGAATGAGAGAGAGTTGTTTAAATTCGCTACTAGTGTACGAATATGAAATTGAATCACTGTATTTGACCTGTGAAACTAAAACACCCATATTGTTTAGCGTTTCACTAATTGGCTTTGGCCATTTTATTTACTCCATTAGTCGCAGATCTCCCCGCTCCCACTAATTTGGCCATTTTTCATTTTGCGGTGGATTCATTATTCTATTTCGCATCTCACGAGCCGGCATACCGCCGACACTCTCAACGACGGTAAGCGTGTGTACGATCTTGTGGTGGAGTATTTCGCGAGAGTGAGTTCCATCGGTGAGAAACCATCAGGCTAGAGAAAAAGTTCTAGCTGTGAATTGTGAGTTGTATAGAGTGAGAAAGGCGCATCTGGCTGTGTCTCATTTGCAATTGTAAACAACAGTGGTGTGAGCATAACTGCAGCTGTAAGTGTTTTGTGATTAAGAAAAAATTGTATCAAGTAAGAAATATTCAATTTTGGGTCTGTTGTTTGTTGCTATAGCACGTTTGGAACGTTAGACCATTATGTTAAAGGCACGTCTTTCAAAGGAGCATCTAAGCTCTTTTAATGGTTGGACAGAAGCGAATAAAAAATCGGCGTTGATTGCTCTTACCGGCCCAGTTGTATACGATGAGTTGAAACTCATGTTTCCAACTGTTGAACTGGCGACTTTGAATTATGCAGATATGGTGAAAAAGTTGAAGGAACGGTTCGACAAGGTGGATCCCGATATGATGCAGAGATTTTATTTTTACAATCGTTTTCAGAAACTTGATGAATCTGCTGAAAGCTTCATTTTGTCGGTTATGTTACAGGTAGAACTTTGTAATTTTCAACAGTTCAAAGAAACGGCAATAAGGGATCGATTGATAACGGGACTGCACGATCGGGACCTACAAAAGTCGTTATTGATGTCGGAGACACTTACACTGGAAGCGATAGAAAAGAAATTGCTTAGCAGTGAGGTAGCTAATAAACAGACCAAGGCAATGAGTAGTGAGGCTAGACACGATGAAGTGCCTTCAGTCATGAGTAGATTAGGGAAAAAAGTTGGTGAGAGCAGCCGAGACTTTGTTCGTAACAAGCAATATCGAGACAGAAAGATCAATAGGAATGAAAAACGAGTTAGTTTCCGTGGTAGATCTCCGTATGATTTTAAAAATCGTGGTGCACATGCTAATGCAATTTGCAATTATTGCAAGAAACAAGGTCATCTGAGAAGAGACTGTTATAGCTTGAAGAATCGAAGTTCGGTGTATCATATAGAGAAGGATGATAAGGACACGAGCTACGATTTCAAAAGATCAGGTGGGCATGATAGTTCAGGAGAAGAAATAGATGGTATGGAGTGTATGATGATATCTGCCATTAATAAATTGAATGAACCATGCATAATTGAGGCAAAGGTACAAAACTGTATGCTGAGAATGGAAATTGATTCGGGATCAGCTGTTTCTGTAATCAGTGAGGCCGATTGTAGGAAAGTTTTTCAATAAGATTCCAATGCGTAGCTCTAGTAGACAGCTTTTGTTGTTGATGGTGCTCGATTGATAATTCTAGGGGAAATTTCTGTGCATGTTGAATTGAATAATTTAGTAGCACAACAAAAACTTATTGTTTTAAAATGCAGCAACAGTTTCGTTCCTTTAGTTGGAAGATCTAGGCTCGACAGTTTTTAACCTGGATGGAGATCTGGATTTTCGAATACTGTGATGGTGTACAGTCTAAATGAAAAGAAAGGTATTGATGACATAGTTGCCAGTATGAAACTGCAATATAGGAAAGTTTTCGACAAAGATTTTTCAGAACCTATTGCAGGCTATGAGGGGGAATTGATCCTGAAACACGAGCAGCCCATTTTCAAGAAGGCGTATACGGTTCCATACAAATTGAAGGACAAATTGGAGCAACACTTGGAGATGCTGAAGCAGCAGCAGGTAATCACACCGATAAAGGCTAGTGAGTGGGCATCACCTGTGATAGTGGTAGTTAAAAAGGACCAAGATATACGTTTGGTGATAGATTGTAAGGTCTCTATCAATAAAGTTATAGTACCGAACACGTATCCACTACCACTAGCACAGGACATATTCGCTTCTCTAGCAGGCTGTAAGGTATTCTGTTGTCTAGATTTGGCAGGGGCGTATACGCAGGTTCCTTTGTCTGAGCGGTCCAGGAAGTTTACGGTTATCAACACTATGAAAGGACTGTTCACTTACAATCGACTTCCGCAAGGGGCTTCAAGCTCTGCGGCAATTTTTCAACAAATTATGGACCAAGTCCTGCATGGGCTGGAAGGTGTTAACTGCTATTTAGACGATGTTCTTATTGCGGCCGAAAGTTTTGAAAAATGTGCCAACATTTTGGATTTGGTACTTGAACGGCTTTTTCAAGCAAATATTGAAGTAAATTTTAGGAAATGTAAATTTTTTGTAACAAAACTATCTTATTAAGGACATCTAGTTACTGACAAGGGCCTTTCACCGTCTCCAGAAAAGATTTCGACGATTAGTCAATCTAAAGCACCGACGAATGTAACAGAACTGAGAGCCTTTCTGGGTTTGATTAATTTTTACAACAAATTTGTTCCCCACCTGTCTTCCAAGCTAAGGAGTTTGTATGCTCTGCTAGCTAATGGGGCAGCTTTTGTTTGGACGAATGATTGCGAGGAAGCTTTTCAGTGCAGCAAGAATGCGTTGTTGAATGCAGATTTGCTGGAGTTCTACCATCCAAACAAACCATTAGTGGTCGTCTCGGATGCTAGTTCATATGGATTGGGTGGTGTTCTAGCCCATGAGATCAATGGATTCGAAAAACCTATATGTTTTACATCGTTTTCGCTGAATTCTGCACAAAAACGATACCCTATCCTTCATTTAGAAGCATTGGCGTTAGTTTGTACAGTGAAGAAATTTCACAAATAAACTTTTTGGCCAAAAGTTTAAGGTTTACACGGATCATAAACCTTTGGTAGGGATTTTCGGCAAATCCGGTAGCAATTCATTATTTGTTACTAGACTCCAGAGATACACTATGGAATTATCAATCTACGACTTTGAAATCGAGTACAGAGCTTCGAAAAACATGGGGAACGCTGATTTTTGCTCGCGATTTCCGCTTGAGCAGCCTGTTCCCAAGGGTCTTGACATAGGCACTATAAATAGCTTGAACTTTTCAGAAGCTTTACCTTTGGATTTTGTCCTGATTGCTAGAGAATCTGAAAAAGATTCTTGTTTGTCAGAAGTGACTCGACTTGTAGAAAATGGTTGGCCTGAAAATATTCGCAGTTCGCTGAAAGATTTTTATTCAATAAGAACTGATCTTGAGGTGGTTCAAAATTGCCTTCTTTACCAAGGCAGAATCATTATACCAAACCTTTTTAAAGAGGACGTTCTCAGACTTTTGCACGCGAACCATATTGGTATCGTGAAGATGAAACAGTTAGCGAGAAAAACAGTTTTTTGGTCAGGAATTAACTCGGACATCGAAAACTTCGTGAAGACTTGCCAGGCATGCATCAGAATGGGAACAGTTCCTGCTAAGCCCGATCATGGCAAATGGATACCGACTTCGAGGCCTTTCAGTCGGTTACATGCAGATTTTTTCCATTTCGAAGGGAAGACATTTCTACTCATCGTTGATAGTCACTCAAAATGGCTGGAAGTAGAGGTCATGATGCACGGAACAGACGCAAAACGAGTGAATAATTCGCTCATGACTCTATTTGCAAGGTTCGGTCTTCCCGATGTGATGGTAACGGATGGAGGTCCGCCTTTCAATTCAAAGGAATTCTCATCATTCTTGAAAAAACACGGAGTGAAGGTGATGAAAAGCCCTCCATACAACCCAAGTAGCAATGGTCAAGCAGAGCGTCTAGTTAGGGTGTTAAAAGATGTCTTCAAAAAGTACTTGTTGGATCCTCAAAGATGGATCGAAGCGAGATTTGTGAAACAAATGTCTAAAAACACTTTTCAAATCTCCTTCCACAGAACGACGATCATGGCCCACAGAAGCCAATTGAAGCTGATTCATTCTCCGGTTCGAAGCTCAATGTTGTTACTCCCGGACATTACTCGAAGGAAGCGCAGTAGGGCAGAGTCGGAGGATTTCCAAGGCTGTACGGTATCCGAGGCTGAGGAAGAGCAATTTCTGGGGTTCCCAGAGATTTTGATTGATTCAAACCCAACTGGAACGAAGCGGCAGAAAACGAGTGATAGCCTGAAAATAACCAGGAGTCGCGCTCGAAAAATAAGAAGCAAAGTATAACCGATTTTAATTTTTACAAAAATAAGCACGTAGTGCGATTGATTTTAATTGAATTTAATGTAATCTAAAATAGGCCTAATTGTATTTTATGTACTTAAAAAGAAAAACAGTATGAGATACGTTCGAATTTAAAGTAAAAATAGTATAGAGCAAAGGTTCTTGAGAAGGAAGGACTGTTATGTACCGTGTACCATTCGATATAATATAGCGTTCGGTATTATGGGCAAACCCTTTCGTCATACGACCAAACGGTCGATCGATGAAATGTATGAAAGCAAAAGGAGAAGAATAAAGGCTACGGCAGAATACGCTGTGTACTGGTTGAGACAACACGTATTGTTAATTTATTTCTTAGTTTGGTAACGGTAAAGAGAAAGTAAGTCAAGTGTGCTAAGTGGATACGTAATAGATAACATCCTCTGCTTTCAGCCGATTGTCTAGACGAGCTAATGATTTTATAGATGGTATTCCCAGAAAGAAAGACCCAAATTTGCATAGGGAAAATGTACCATTAGTGGAGGTATTAGTATGTTTCCATTTTGAATGAAATAAATAAAATTTATAATGACGTGTAATATGCGGTTTAAATAGGTCATATGATAGATTTTAGTTTATACTTCAAGGTGAAAAATAGGAAATTATTGAAACAATATGTCTTTCAAAAATCCTATGCATTTTACTTCCCAAAGTGGAGGTAAAATTTAACATCAGATCCTGTAGTAGCACAATACGTTGATTTATTATGGAACCTCCCACTAAAGGCAAAGGAGCAAAGGTTCAATATTTTTAAGTATATTAATGATTTTGAATACTTTTTTTTCAGTAAATCTTGAAAGTTAAACTTGTTCAAACGCATATTTCCAGCACCAGTGAAACATATCTTCTACTGCATCGGGCATATCGTTGTTGAAAGTACATGAAAACCCATACCTTCACTATGCATCGTCTGATAGCCAGGATTAGGGATACCGAACAGCTGCCGAAGAAGTGGAAGGATGAGGTTCATCTACAAGAAGGGCGACAAACTGGACTGCGAATTAATAAATAGATTCGTGGGAAGTTATCAGGCCGGCTTCATCGAAGGTCGGTCTACAACGGATCAAATCTTCACTTTGCGGCAGATCCTTTAAAAGTTCATCATCATTAAAAGCATCATCGCATTCATCGACTTCAAAGCCGCATGTGAAACAGTAAACCGAAATAGGCTATGGAAGATCGTTGACGTGACCGACTTTCCGGTGATGCTGACCCGATTAATCAAGGCTGCGATGAATGCAATCCAGTGCTTTGTGAGAATATCGGGTGGATTATTGGGTTCATTCGAATCCCGCAGGAATTTTTTTTCTGCTGCTCAACATTGCTCTTGAAGGTGTTATGCGACGAGCGGCGTTTAACATGCGAGGCACGATTTTCAACAGATCCGATCAATTGATCTGCTTTGACGATGACGTGGATATTGTCGGCAGAACATTTTAGGCGGTGGCAGAGTAGCACACCAGACTAAAGCGCGAAGCAGTGAAGATTGGGTTGAAGATAAATACGTCCATAAATACCGAAGTATATGCTGGGATGCGATTGAGATAGTATGATTCTATGTATAAGTATATATAACTATTTGCGTTTTTTTTTTGGAGATTTGTAAAAAAAATGTGCTAAACATATGATTGATACCAAAATAACGTAAAAAAAAAATATTGCATGAAGCTACACAAAGCTACAGCAAAGCCAAAGAAAAAACGAAGAAAATAAGGGCTCAATGTTGAAAATCGGTTGAAAAATGAGGAAGGTTGGGTTTTGGAAAAAGCGCAGAAATGCGGTAAAAAACAGAAATTCGAAAGAAAAACGCCCATCTCTCTTTATCTCTCTCTCTCTCTCTCTCTCTCTCTCTCTCTCTCTCTCTCTCTCTCTCTCTCTCTCTCTCTCTCTCTCTCTCTCTCTCACACACACACACACACACACACACACACACACACACACACACACACACACACACACACACACACACACACACACACACACACATACGCAAGATTTGGTTTACCTACTGTTCTATTGTTTGGTAAGATATTCTGGCACCTTATAGCTATTGGTTACTCTTCAAAACAAAACAAATTGTGACAGTTCGTTGTTCAGTTATCGGAGTGAGAAAAATGTACGCTGCAAAACTAGAATTCAAATGCAAAAATGATCCACAAAAGTTTTGTTATGCCTGTGGCGTCTGCATTTTTACGACACCGGTTAAATTCACTACTTCTGGATCGCAGCAAGCCGTGCTTTGAAAATGACGTGTTTTGCTTTTGCTGCGTCGTTTTCGTGGAAATAAAATTAAAAAATATTCTTTCATTCAACTAAAATAAATGGTGAAATTATTGTTTTTTCGAGTGCTTTGCGTAGGACGTTGTGAATGGAATCCCTCTCATAGTGTGTTATGGTCGTGTTTCTTGAGATGGATTGTTTTTTTTTTTCCAAATTTTTATGTTTTTAGTGACCCGCTCCCGCATCCTGACGAGCTTTCCAGCATCAGATAAGGAACATTGGTGAGGTCGTTTTATATTATCAAAAATATACCTTAATTATATACACGCCAGGATCAAGAATTTCCATTTTTGCTTCTGGATTGAGGATTCTGGAAGTGTGAAAACTCTTCACATATCCATTTGATGTGTGAAGATTTTCATGCGGGGCTTATTGTATATAAAGATGACCTCAGAATGTACGTGTATGAACAGGCGTTCTTGAAATGGGTCGTTGGATTTTCAATAGAGCTGTCACCTTCAATCTTCAGAGCTAAAAATGTTTGCACATAGTGATCACATATAAATTACTGAAGAAATGCACACAAGTTTCTTCCATAAAAGCACTGCCGGTCAGTGTGAGATT
>JAHHFK020001923.1:65000-106625 GCA_024533555.2 Aedes koreicus
AACGTGCCTCAGACTCGTCCAATTGACATTTTTTGGAGTGTTCTCAAACGTATGGTGTACGACAATGGCTGGGAAGCTAACAATGAGCAACAATTGGTTAATCGAATCAAGCGGAAGATGAAAGAAATAGACATAGACACCGTCCAGAACCTGATTCAACATGTTCGCCGTACACTGCGTAAACTCGAAGATAATAGTCCATTGAGCGTACTGTAAATATATTTTTTAACAATTTATTAATAGAATAAAATACCCTGAAGAGCATTTTAAAATCCGATTGTTTGATTTCAAGTACCATGCTTTTGAATTTTTCCCAGGACTTATGTTACATATGTTAGTTTATAACTCTTTGCTCTTCATGACTATAGGTGTGAACATGTCATTGAAAATCCATTTCCTCCACTCACATTTGGATTTCTTCCCACGGAATCTTGGCGACGAAAGTGATGGGCACGGTGAACGATTCCACCAACAAATGAAGCAAATAGAACGACGATATCAAGGCTTTTGGGACGAATCAATGCTGGGTGACTAATGTTGGTTTCTAGTTAGAGAAACCAAAACCACGCATAAACGACGAAGTTCAAGTTTGAATCATTTTTAAGTTTTAATAAACTTATTTTTAAGAAATTTGCCTATAGTGCTCAAGAATGACAAAAAAACGGTGTGTGTGTGTGTGAAAGAGAGAGAGAGAGAGAGAGAAAGAGAGAGAGAGAGAGAGAGAGAGAGAGAGAGAGAGAGAGAGACAGAGAGTAAGAGAGAGAGAGAGAGAGAGAGAGAGAGAGAGAGAGAGAGAGAGAAAGAGATAGAGAGAGAGAGAGAAAGAGAGAGAGAGAGAGAGAGAAAGAGAGAGAGAAAGAGAGAGAGAGAGAGAGAAAGACAGAGAGAAAGAAAGACAGAGAGAAAGAGAGAGAGAGAGAGAGAGAGAGAGAGAGAGAGAGAGAGAGAGAGAGAGAGAGAGAGAGAGAGAGAGAGAGAGAGAGAGAGAGAGAGAGAGAGAGAGAGAGAGAGAGAGAGAGAGAGAGAGAGAGAGAGAGAGAGAGAGAGAGAGAGAGAGAGAGAGAGAGAGAGAGAGAGAGAGAGAGAGAGAAGAGAGAGAGAGAGAGAGAGAGAGAGAGAGAGAGAGAGAGAGAAAGAGAGAGAGAGAGAAAGAGAGAGAGATGGGCGTATTTCTTCGTTTTTTTCTTTGGATTTAAGCTACACGAGCAATATATTTTTTTGTTGACGTTGTTTTGGTATTAATCATATGTTTAGCACAATTTTTTTTACAAATCTCCAGAAAAAAAAGCGCAAAAAAATAATATATATACTTATAAATAGCGTCGAAACTATTACTCCTAAAATATTACAATTTTCAGCATATCATTGTTAAATTTGATTCTGCTTCATTTGATGACAAAATATTTGAAATTGGATCACACGCGTTGGAGATATTCCATTCTAAGTAAATGTATTTTTGTTCATTTATTCAAAAATCAACTTTTATCCATATCTCGAAAACTGTTCTACTTTATTTTTTTTTTGACGGCATTTTTTAATTCTGCATAAAATTTCACATTAGAAACATTAGTCGAATTATAAAGTTTATCACTTTTGATTTATTTTGTAAACTAGTGTTATCAGTGGCATTGGAAGTACTACAGGCTCTACAAGAAACTGCGGTCAAACAGATTTATCTCCCGTACGAAGTGTATCCTGTACAATACGCTAATAGCACCGGTTGTTCTTCACGGGCATGAGACATGGGCAATGCTTGAGGAAGACTTGCGAGCACTCGGAGTTTTTGAGCGACGGGTGTTAAGATTCAACTTTGGCGGATTGCAGCAGAACGGGGTCTGGAGGTGGAGGATGAACCGTGAGCTAGGGCAACTCGCTGGCGAACCCCGTATTCGTAAGGTGGTCAAATCTGGACGCATACACTGGGCAGGAGATGTGTTCGATGCGAAAATGGTGTAATGTTATAAATGATGTTATGGCAAGAACATAAACAAAAAAGCGTTCACTATGAGTACATTTACTCTATGCAAATTTGTGTTAGCGTACCATAAGGGTGCGTAGGGTAAACTTGTTCCGACGAGAGGAACAAAGCAATGAAAATTTCTATTACAGGCAGATAAGAATCGAGCGTAGGAAAACCCCTATCGTCGGAATAGTCCATATAGATTATTTTGGATTTTGTAAACATAAGTTGTAAGAAAATCATGCATATATACCTTTTACATTGTAGAAAATAAAGTAGAATAAACCTGTGTCAGCTTGTGGTGAATATACCTTGGCCACACATTATCTTTTCATCGAAATCAGCTTACGACACAGCCGATCGAGACCAGCTATGGTAGATCATGCACGAATATGGATTTCCGAAAAAAAAAAACTGAAGCGGTTGGTTAAAGCAACGATGGATCGAGTGATGTGTCGTCCGAGAGTTGCGTACGATCTACAGTGGAGTGCAGATGGAAGACGGAACGTGGAGGAGGCGAACGAACCACGAATTGGATCAGTAGCAGAGAGAACCTCCCATTGTATACACCGCTAAAATCGGTCGACTACGGTGGGCTGGGCATTTAATAAGAAGGTTGGACGACAGCTCAGTTAAAATGATTCTCGAAAACGAACCGACGAGCACAATAAGAAGAGACGCACAACGGGCAAGATGGATCGATCAAGTAGAAGGTGACCTGAAGAAAAAAAAACGCAAAAGTGCGACCCTTCGCGGACAGCGAGGCTGGCGAGTTGCAGCCATGGATCGAATAGAATGGAGACAACTTCTGTCACATCCGAAAGCTTTACGACTACTTTTTTTCGCTCTAGGAATACCTTTTCGAATGAGTGGAACAACTGGATTCAAATTAAATTAAACAATCGATAGTTAGAAAAATATGTTGCATAGAGCAGAGTTGTTGAATAAAAAAAAGGAACATGCCAAGGAAAATAACACCACACTGGTAATGAAAATGAATAAAAATAAGCACATTGAAATTGGTTTCAATTGGTGGTTGGTATTGGTTGCAATGTACAAAGGAAACCACATTAAAGCTCTCTGAAAAGAGTTCAGCAAAGGTATTCCCATTGTAAAAAATGGGAATAGAGCTAAGTCTTCTTAAATGACTCAAGTCTTATTACTAACAGTCAAATGTCAGATTCAAATGCAAGACTTCGAATCATATTCGAGTTACTTCAGGAGTGCCCATTGTGGCCCTCTTTTGTTTTTATTATATTCGTAAATGATATTTCCTTGATCTAAAAAAAAAAAAAAAAAAGGCAAAAGTGCTCCTTCGTGCCGACGATATAGTTTTTTTTTTAACACAAAAATACCTATCAGACCAGTGTTTCTCAATCTATAGGACGTGACTTTGTGGGTCTCAGGTCTTGAAAGTTTTGAAATATTTTCATAAAATTTAGTTGCGATAGGTAGAGGAAGCATTTAGTCAATTTGCTTTTTATAGCTATGATATTTGAAATTGACAATGCACATTCTATAAAAAGGCGCCAGAAAGAGGGAGAGAAAAGCAGCGTTTTTTAAACACGCCTACCAAATCGCAGCCATCATTATTCTTAGCCCGACAGCTGTACTATTTTCAAACATACAACAAATCGAAGGATAGCGAGTGACACTACAATGAAAGGATGCACAAAGCAGTATTGATTACAACGTTAACCCAAATAAACCAGACAGTCGAGGTTGTCGTGGCAGAACATAGGTAGTTAATCAAAGTGCAGCATCTATAGAAATGAATGCAAAACTACTAATTTTATTGTCCTCAGCCAGTTGACCTGGTCATAGCTGATCGCGACTCCAGAATGAGGCACACCGAAATGCAGCATAACGGATTCTTTCAAATCTAAATCACATAATTTAAATGAAGGTCGAACACACAATCTCTCTTCGAAGAGTGCAGCCTATCCGAGCGTCTATTCTCCAAGTCAGGAGCGGCTTATAACGGCGTCTTTTTTTTCCATATTATGAACGGCTGATAATCGTCCTTGTGCCAACGTCCTGTGCCAACGTTGTTGAAAAGATGGTCCTCCGACGAGACAGAGGGTTTGGGAAAGCTCAGCAAGCTGCGCTTAAAAAATATCCGTTGAAAATAATATATTAGGTGCGCAACTAAGTTCCCGCTGTTTAGCAATAGATGGCGCCAGTCGTAAGTGCTGGTCGAATGTTCTACATCTCAAGCGTCATAAACCAAGCTCAGACATATGGTAAACAAACCGCTTTGCCAAATCAGTGATTTTGGTTTAGTGTTATATATTTTGGTTGTTTGAAGGTGTCTGATTTCGTGCCAAATAATCGTCATTTGCGGGAAGTGTTGATTTTCTTCTTTCATTCGAAGAAAACGGCGGCTGAAGCACATCGAGAGCTCCAAAAAATTTACGGTGATGCTGCTCTGAGTGAAACAACGTGTCGTGGTTGGTTTCGTCGCTTCAAAAACGGTGATTTCAGTGTTGATGATCGTCCGCGTGAAGGAAGGCCAAAAAACTTCGAAGACTCTGAATTGGTGGCATTGCTCGATGAGGATCCGTGTCAAACGCAAGAAGAGCTTGGTTCAGGATTAGGAGTTTCCCACCAAGCCGTTTCTAAGCGATTGCATGTGTTGGGAATGATTCAAAAGCAAGGAACTTGGGTTCCTTACGATTTGAAGCCAAGAGATGTTGAGCGTCGTTTTTTCGTCTGTGAACAACTGCTCCAGCGGCAAAAGAGGAAGAGTTTTCTACATCGCATTGTGACGGGTGACGAAAAATGGATTCATTACAGTAGCTCAAAACGGAAACATTCATGGGGGCTGCCCGGGCATGCTTCAACATCGTCGCCTAGGCCGAATATTCACGCTGCGAAGGTTATGCTGTGTATTTGGTGGGACCAAGTTGGTGTTATTTATTATGAGCTGTTGAAACCAAACAAAACCATTACCGGGGAACGGTATCGAACTCAATTGATGCGATTGAGCCGAGCACTGCACGAAAAACGGCCACAATACGAGCACAGACACGAAAAAGTGATTCTTCAGCATGACAACGCTCGACCTCACGTTGCGAAACCCGTGAAAACGCTCAAATAGGAAGTCCTACCCCTCCCGCCATATTCTCCTGATATAGCACCGTCCGATTATTACTTGTTCCGTTCGATGGCACATGGTCTCACTGGTCAGCAATTCCACTCATATGATGACATCTCAAAATGGCTTGATTCTTGGATAGCATCAAAAGACGAACAGTTCTATCGAAATGGTATTCACGTTCTACCAGAAAGATGGGAAAAAGTCGTAGCTAGTGATGGGCAGTACTTTGAATAATTCGTTTGTAACCTTTGTTTTCAAAATAAAGTTCCTTTTTCACCAAAAAACAGCGAGAACTTAGTTGCGCACCTAATAGAAATAAACAATCTGTCAAGTGGTTATTGAGATGGCATCGGAACAAGAGCAGATCCACCATAAAATAAGTGCGCCGTCGTGGAAAATCCAACTGCGTTCCACAGATGGATCGGAACACACCTAGGATTCCATCATTCGACAGTTTCCCGCGTGGCGAGGTCAATTACGGAGACCCAGACAGCGACGGTCAGGAAGCGACAGCTGATCCGGTAAAGACAAGGAAGGTGTTGAATCTATTCAAGCGTCGATCGAACCTTCCGATCCGCGTGGTGTTGAAGAAGACGGAGGTTTCTATCTGGTTTGTCGACCACCACGTCTACAAAGTCAGGAAGGCACCAAACCGGAACAACAAACAAAACAAAGTAGCCAAGACCCGCGCCAGGAAGCTGTACGACAGTGGTTAACGAAATAGAGGTGCCTCATGAAGAACGACGTGACTTACATCAAGGCGGACTCAAGGCAATTGCAGCAGTTTTACGTTGCCACTTCACAGTTGGCCGTTCCTGAGGAGGTAAGGAAGGCCGGACATTTGTGGGTGTGGAGATATGAGCCAGCCATACATCACGACGGATACCATGAATGGACAAATTTACTAAGACAATTGCTTCCAGAAGGGCCTGCTGCCCTTCCAGCGGTCTCACGGAGACGAGACGCTATTTTGGCCGGATTTGGCTTCCTGCCACTACGCGCGCCGGTGTTAGACTGATACAGAGATAACAATATTGTTTTTGTACCATAAGACTTCAACCCACCGACTCGCCGGAACTTGCCTGATTGAGAAATGTTGGGCCATCATTGGGAAATGGAGAGGAGATCCAATATCAATGAAGTAGACAGCTAACCATAATATTGTATTTTATTCCCTGAAAGTTTGAAGAAATTCAGACTAAAATTAATTTTTTGGTGGCCATTTGCGTGTGTATCATTTGTTTCGAGTGCAGTCCATAAATACTGCATTAATAAATAGCGCAAAACAATTTTATGACTACACAGAAAAAAATCTTGTAGTAAAAACTACCATTTTACCCGACTATGCCTATCTTTAAAACTACCATGAAATTTCAGTCAAATTTACTACGTTTATGGTAAAACCTTCAACATTTGTGGTATATTTGGCAGACCTCATATTGATATCAACCGCACCATGGTCGATCTAATCGCAGGCATGGTAAAATCAAACGCATTAATAGTCAGCTGAAAATGTTTGGTGTTTGGGCTTAATTTAACCCTCGATATGGTAGTTTCTACAACTGATTTTTTGTGTGTGTAGGATACATATCAAGGAGTAAAGCACCAATATAAAAAAAGAATGGGAACTCATATGTGCAGACGAAGCAGCGTACAGTGCAGCTGAAATATTGTTACAGGTAAGATTCAATGATCTTGTTACAATTCCTGGAATGAAACAATATCATGCATATTTTTTTCCAAAAGACGAAGCCGGAACAATTTGCGATTAGGGCGTACATGCAAAATGTAAATAAACTGTTTTTCAATGCAATGCATAATTATTACCAAAAAAATGAGCAAATTTCAATGAAAAACGAACGAATTTTCATCAGTATTATATATGAATCAGCAGCACCGCCAGTCCAAACACTATTAAGAAGCTAGCTTTGTTCTCTGTCTGTAGGTTAGATTATATTTGAATTTATACGTTAATTTGTAAATTACGATTTGAAATTCTACTTGCAATATTACAATCATCATTCCCCATTGCTTATATTCTGCAGGTTCGCCCTAATCGAAAATTGCTCCGGACTTGTGGTTTCCAACTATATTTATGTTTGATTGTCAAAAAACGATGCGGGTTTGAAAATTTGTATTTGGGTTAATTGGGGACAACCTGCCATTTTTCCAGCTTTCTTTAAGTTCCTCACCTTTTTAGTTTGTTGTTTTTTTTTTGGTATTGTTTGCGCTTTAATGCAAATTTCACTTTGTTAGGTAGTGCAATTTCGGATTAACTTTTTGGTTTTCAAAAACGATCTCGTAGAAACATAAAGTAAGTTCGATATAAAATAAAGAAAATGCACATCCTTTAGATTTTTGCTTGAATTTAGCTGTTAAATGGACACTGTGTTTTGGGGTACGATTTAACACTATTTTTTTGGTTGGAATTATTTGCATCGGACGAAATTAATTTGACTCAACGAATGAAATCAGTTGGATTAGCCACAGCAAATATATTTAAAATGACGCTTTATGTTTATATGTAACAATAACGCTTATTCCTCATTTGAAATGTGAGTCTGATACAATTAATCTTGAGTCTGATACAATTAATCAGCTGACTGCTATCGTTAACCGTTTAGCATGTATAAAATAGGCACTGAAAAAACATCCACACAGCTATAGTCCGATTTATTCAATGCACGAGCATCTACCAGTTTTGCGCAGTTCTGTTTTCAACGAATAGCATGAAAGCAAAATGGAATCGAACAAAATCAGAATAGCTCGCACGAGGTAACGCTTGTTTCTGACGGTGACTGTATATGAGATTTTAAGCACTTGGGGCTGGTTCAGCTCCCATCGTAGTCACCTAAACACCTTTTGGGTATTTTTGTGATTTGTCCAGGAGTGAGATTTCAACTCGTGACTTTGGCGTGAGAGGTATGGATGTTAACCACTACGCCGGGGTTGCTCCCATGCTAAACACTGCCCATTTAAAAATTCAATTCAACACCCTAAGGTGTCTTCCTTAGGGTGTTCAAATTACCACAAACTACGCTAATTTAAAGGTTCTCATTTGTCCGAGAAACACGCAGCTTTCAGCCATGACTAAACATGAATACCAAACTTAATTTTGTAACGTTTTGAACATGCTCTCCGACTTACTGAAACTCCACTTCCTAAAGTTTGTAACCGTGATACCAAATGTTCAAATGTTCATACTAATGCCAATGTCATAACAAAACAAAGGATAAAACAAACTCACCTGAGGAAACTGTAGCGAAGGTCCAGCACCCCCACCACCGGGGAAACGTCCACCGGAGAATGGTGGTTCAAATCCTCCAGGGTGATCATCGTGACGTCTCCAGTCCGGCATATTGTTACTATTGCTGCGCTGCAACATTTCCATGGCTTCTTCAAGGCTCATATTGGATGTACGAAGAGCTTGCTCAATGTCCTCTTTCTTGAAGCCATTTTCGTACAGAATGCGGAACTGCTTACTGCTGCGGATAATATCCTGCGGATTGTGTTTATTTGGTGGTTTACCCACGCCTCCTACACCAGCACCCCAATCATTGCCAATAAGATCCGATGTCTCAGGCCAAACATTTCCACCACCGACGATCGGTTTCTTACTGTTCCATGTCGATGGATTTCCTGGCCCATCATTCCATGATGATGCACCGCCACCCCCACCTACACCTCCCCCCCCTCCACCGCCACCACCAAGTGGTCCAGGGCCCTTTTCCTCCCAGTTGTTAACGTTCGGCTCATCCCATGATCCATTGCGCATTGAACCTGGTCCTCCATGTCCCCACATGTCTGACTTCATTTGATTTCCAGGACCTCCAAGTCTCGGACCACCCAATCCACCTGGACCAATCGGACCAGAGTTTCCTCCGAGTGTATTTCTTCCATTGCGAACCATGGCTTCGGGACCACTGGGACGGTTCGGATTATTTGGTGGTACCCACAAGGATGTTCCATCATCCAAATTTGTCATATTTCGGCGGCTCGCCGGTGGTGATGCCTCATCCCAGGATGCTTGCGGTTTTGAAGGGGGTACGTTCTGTGGACCTCCAGCACCAACAGGCCATTGATTTCCACCTGTGGTATTCAACATAGGCGCTTGTGGCGGCATTTTGTTCAGTGGTGTATTGGGCATTGGATGTTGATCCCACATACCGGAAGCACCGTTTAGGCGACCTGAAATGCCTCTAGGATCTCCGCGGAATTCACGGTTTGGTTCGATGGCACCTGGGGGACGCATACTACGCATATCAACATTGGGCATATCCAATGGTGGAGCAGGAATATGTGGAGGTGGTGGTGCAGCTGTTCCACGGTTCTCCCAATTGTTATTTCCCGTTACTCCAACATTACCGGTCCATTCGGGTTCTTTCTTGGGTGGTGGAGCATTTGTTACATTTGGAGGCCACATGGCATTATTATTTTGATTCCAGCCTTGTTGACCAGCAACAGGAGGATTTCCGCCTCCCGCAGCAGCGCCAGTCCAAACGCTATTAGTTTCGGCGTTACTATCATCGTCAACTCCCCAGGTACCTCCGATATTGCTCGACGGACCCCAAGGAGTTTTTTGAGTCGGTTGTTGAGTTGGCTGACCACCGTTGCGAAGGTTTGTTTCCCACAACTCTGTTCCATTGTTGAAATTAATTTTCATGTCTTTGTTGACTGGTTCTGGAGAAGCTGGGACGTCCCATTGAGTATCCTGATTGACATGTTGGCAACCCCAGCCATCTTGACTGAATAGGGCTTCACGCATTGAGTTGAGATGTTCTAATTTAGAGGATGACGTTTGAACGGGTGCTCCCGGTTGGGCTGCAAGCTGAGGATTTCCACCTGGTGCTTGTGGTGCTGGTGGTTGTTGTTGTTGCTGCTGTTGAGAGGATGGTGGCTGGTTGCTACTATTTCCAGGGTTAGCTCCAGGAGGAGGTGGTTGATTTGGAGGTTGTTGTGCTTGCTGTTGTGGCGGCGGTTGTAGGGGTGGCTTATTGTTGGGATTGACAACCTGATTCCAACTGTTAGTACCGTTGCTTGAACCTACTAATGGCCCACCACCGGTAGTTCCTTGATTTGGCTGCATGGGTTTAGTGATGTCTGACCTTTGGTTTGCATTGGGTGGGTTGTTTCCCCAGCCACCTGGCTGCTGTTGAGCAACTGCACCCCATGAAGCTGTATTGGCATTTGAAGGAGGTGACCCCCAAGCGCTAGTTCCATTGTTGAGCGAACTTTCACCGCCGCCACGAAGACGTAGGCAACGGAACGGGTGAGCTAATACTGCTTCCAATTGTTTTTGGCGTTCAGTTAATCTCAGAAGCTCGTCGTATGATGTGTATCCGGATGATTTGTTCTTACCTTTCAATGTAACCGTAATTGTAGCTAGTGTGTCTGCAACACCATTTTGGCTCTTATCAACTAGATTTTGGTCATTTGTAGTGTAATGCTGAATTCGTAGAAAATAGTTCTTCTCTACACTTATGTTAAGATTAACGTTAAATTTAATCAGGTAATCAATAAAATCACATATCATATTCACAGTGTTATTATTCACTTTCTTTACACTATGGCTGTTGTTGGTTTTCCCACAACACTCGCTGATATTGAAGATTTGCTCATACGATGCACGATCGATAACCAGCTCTTCTATTGCACCCATTGTTGAAATGATGTTTTTCTGGCTAGGTTGATTGTACTTCCCAGTGTTTACTAGCAATACTTTTCCTGCACAATATGACATAAACACACACTTACGCTTATCATTTTATTTCCTTCACTAGTAAGTTTACTCTTCTTAAAGCGTATTCAGACTTGTTCGTATTAGATTGAGTAATTGCAACAAATATGCATTGTTCAACTCCTGCGCGGTTCTTGCTTCGGTTATGTACCCGGTAGGAGCTGCACCCGTTTACTTTCGGCTAATCGTGTATCTTTGTATTTTTTGGAATGTTATCGAACCAGTTTGGTTGTTGGTTGTTAGGAACAAAGTTCAGCTTCTTATCGTTTTTCGACACGTAAATAGTTCGTCTTCGTTTTCTTCTGCTTATCAAGCACACTATACCACACAGTCTTATTTTAGCGGGGGCGTTGAAAAAAGTTTTTTTCACCCGTGCTTTAGTACTAGAGCAGTAAATTGGCTAAGTCGCTTCGAGTATGCTACGATCACTTGTTTTAGTTTTCCTGGAACACAATGATGATTTAGGTTTCTTCTCTTTTTTTTTGTAGTGTTGTGAATCGGAGTCACATCATTCACAGCTAGTATTATTGTTTTCATTCACATGTTGCTTGCGGTCGTCGTTATGTTATGTACTTAGCATCCATAGATTACACTTAAACCACAGATAAAAGCAGACAAAACGTTGATAACACTCACTGATTTACTGCTATATAGTTTGATAGTAAGTCCATTTGGACTCCTTTTTAGGCTTAGCTGTACTTACACGTATCAAGAAGATTTTTAAATTGAATTTTTCACTCACAAATATTTGCGGTTATAATTTTCACAGGAAAGGATTTAATGCGGTGACGTTTGTAATAAATTCTCGTTTTTGTTTCGAAGAAATATATATTCTTGGTATATATGCACTTGTATTTTGCTAAAATGTTTTTTAAATGTAGATTTTCACGTGGGATAGTTGAAATTAGCTTTTGCTAAGAGTTAAAAAATCTGCTTTCATACATACGCACGAATGGCGATTGAAAGAGACTTGTTGTGTGTGTTTAAATATTGTAGTAGAATTATTGCATTTCACTTTGTGTTGAAAATTGTGATTGTAGTTTAGTTTCTGTTTTCTAAATTTTTGTTTGAATCTTATAGCTTCGTCAGTCACATACACATGGAAGATGACTTTTTGCTGGCACGTATTTTCTTATTTCCTTTGATTCCCACACTACTTTCAAACGGATTTTGAGCACTACAGATTTTGATTCTGCTCTATAAAACCATTCACATCACACCTGAATTTACTGTCACAAGTGTTGTTATAATGTCCATCTATCGTTTTGCACTTGTGCTACAATCAAGCATATGACTTTCACTAAACACTACTCTTTTTGTTGGCCAGGGGGACAAGCACCTTCACCCTGTAACGAAAATATGTACATTGGAACCATGAGTTTTTAAATTTATATGAAACTTTTACTGTGTTTGGCTTGTTACCTTGTAGGACGGAGTTAGATCCCCCAGAAGGATTCTCGTTACGCGAAATTAATCGAGTAATAATATCACAGATAAATCAGATGATAACAACGACAGTAACTGGTTTGCAATGGTGTAATGTGTGACGGAAATGCTTTGGAGTGGTTCGATCGGCTCTATCGAGATGATCTTCGTGACAACCTGAAAATAGAAGAGAAGAAAATTGGGTTATCATTTAAGATAAATAACGGTAAAATAAACAACATAAGAGTAAATTAACCGAGTTTATTATTGTTTCCAGAATAGACTCACTGTTAAACACGAGCAAAGCATAGAAAAAAGCCAACATATCTAACAAACCCTAAACTTGTACACCCACTTCCTGACGCTTCAAAACGGCTAGAAGCACTCTCAAACAAAAAAAACTACACTCAACGCTTAGCCCGTAGCTCCGTTTTTCGCACACCTTTCTTACGCAACAGTTTATTGAACCGATTGTTTTTATTTTGCGTGCTATTTCGTGTGCCACCGAGTAAGCAGTGAAGCTAAAGTGCACAACAGTTCAGCCGGAGCTATGTTAGTAATGGTAGGTATCCTGCGCTAGTCGAAAAAAATATATCTAGACACGTGATTTGACATGATCAGTTTCTTGCCACTATCAAGACGGAATATAAATTGCGATTTTGATTTGTAATCTAGGAAATCTATATTAAATCTCAAGTCTTTTGTTCTTCTATCTTATTCTTATTGCTAATCAAGCTTATTGCCTGATCTTAACTAAGTGTTCTTCCACAGAAACTAATTGAGAACTGTTGATAACAGGCACCATTTTGCCTCGGTATGATTGTATGTTTAATACTATTATACCTTATTATTTACGTAAAATCAACGCCAACAGATTTCTAAAGTCTTAATGGTGGTATTATACACTTAAGTGTCTGTCGTGGTAGTTGGAAGTCAAATATTGTTGAGACCAAATACCGCACCGATTGAAGGAATGCAGCGGGTATTTGGTTTCAACAATATTTGACTTCCAACTACCACGACAGACACTTAAGTTTATGATACCACCATTAGGACTTAAGAAATCGGTGTGTCATACTGTAAGTTATTCAACGAAATTGCATGCTTAACATCACACTATTGCGCATTGCCCGTGATCGAACATTGATATTTATCTGCTTCAAAATGGGACTGCTATCGATTCGGCTCTGTAAGATGTCGAATCCGAAGTGGTTCCAGATCGATCAGCTGACAACGGCTCTCGTATTTGGCAGTAACCAGCATTGAACGGATAAGACTCTTTCGGCTACATTGTTGTAGGCTGGATTCCTGACGGTGGAGCAATATTCCAGAATCTACCACACAAGGGAGTAATAAATATCGAAGAAGTCTTCGCTCATCCGATATACAGAGTGAGGTAATATTATCCGTGTTCACTTTATTATTCATAATTTTATTAATCGTACATTGAATAACAATGTATTTATGGAAAAAGTGTATACAATAACATTAAAAATGTCTTCCTCTGGCTACTACACGCGCGTTCAATCGCATAGGGCAATCATCGACAATGGAAGTTAGTCCGTCCACATGTATAGCATCACAGGCTTTGATAAAACTGCCTTTAAAATTATCCAACAATGTAAGTGGCGTAATACAAGAATGGACCAAACGAAGTGATCCATTGGATTCAGGTCAGGCGAGTTTGAAGGCCATCTCTGGTCAACTATCTCAGGAAAAGCCTGTTACAGAGTACCAGGGTCCATGTGATCGTGCCTAATCTGGTTGAAACGTCCATTTGTTCTTAGCAAAATGTGTTCGTGCCCATGGTGCTACAGTGTCCGTTAGACTGGCTGCGACTGAAGATCGTGTTCAAGCAGGATATATTTTCCATTCTCATTTAGTTAATAATTTCAGCATGCTTTGGGGCATTTTTGCATTTCAAATTACTTTTGCATTTCAGAGTATGGAGCAGGATGACAATTTAATGCTTGTAATGTTCAATTTGTTTTCCAGCATTTAAGCATTTATTAAAATTCTATGTCTGAACTTCGACTACTATTCCATAAAAGACTGGCATGTGATTATACGCAGTATAGGATTGTATATATTTAATATGTATTTAGTGGTATTATGATAAGATATTCCATTTATTTCAGACATCATCAAACCAGGCCCTTCGATCAATAAAACTGATTTCTTCGACCTATAGAATAGTTTGTTGATTCTCAAAAAAATAAAACAAATCAAATATCTTTTCATTGAAATTTTATCTCTGTTGAAAGGACTGATCTACCTGTTTTTCAGCTTTTCTAGAACTATTTAGATATTAATACTTACCCAATTATTATTTTGCAGTAACAATCCAGTGGAGTCAGTTATATTTTATAAATACACTCAAAAAAAAAATCGACACGTTGTTGCCACGTGAAACGCACGTAATTTTCGTCCACTGTCAAAACCAGTAATAAACAAGTTGAAATCACGTAAGAGCTACGTGATTTCCACGTAAATCCACATTCTACTTGAAAATCACATAATGTTACGTGATTTTTTACGTACAATTCACTGGCACGTAATGTTCACCTGATTTTACTGAAGAAGATTTGGTTACGTGTTCAGGTGAAAGTTACGTGAAATTTCACGTGAAAACAACGTGTCGAATTTTTTGAGTGTACATATATTATATTCTATTACGTACATTAAAGGGTGTCCACAGCTAAATTGCATCACTTTCAATAAGCTGTAACATTTCGCTCTTTGGGTTGCTTTAACAAAATCTTTGGTGAAATGACCTCAGCGTGTATTGTTTACACTGCGTGAGTTTCATTGTGAAATGTGTCGTAGTTTCGAAAATGGAGTCGAAGGGACAGCAAGTGCGCGAGAACATTTTGCACACGCACCTCGAAAACCCCCTTCTTTCTTTACAGTGTCTCGTGTCATAAAACGTTTCGGGGAACGTTTAACTGTCAATCGGAAGAAGGTGAGTGGTAGAAAGGGTGTTCCGTACTGTGTGAAGGATCACAAACGAGTGGTTGCTGCCTTTAAACGCAAACCCAAGTGTTCCGTTCGGGATGTCGCGAAAAAGCTGCTCTTGACCAAAAGTTTCGTGCGCGTAAGCTGTACACACAAATGTTGACGAAACCACACTGCTGCATCACGGACGATGAAACACACGTAAAAGCGGACTTTAAACAGGTAACCAGTATGTGACTTTTCCCGGCAACCAGTATGTGACTGCGAAAGACAAGTTCGATGTTCCAGAGTCTCTCAGGAAACAGCAAGTGTCAAAGTTCCCAAAGAAATTCATTGTTTGGCAGAGGATTTGTTCGTGTGGTAAACGGAGCAAGCCTTTCGTGACAACTTCAACTGTAAATGGTCAAGTATACATGAATGAATGCCTGTAAAAACGACTGCTTCCGTTTCTCAAAAGACACAACGTTAATACAATTTTTGGCCGGACATAGCCTCTTGTCACTACTCCAAAGATGTTCTGGAGTGGTACAAGACAAATGGTGTCAATTTCGTGCCGAAGGATCTTAATCCCCCAAACTCTCCAGAGTTGCGGCCAATTGAAAAATATTGGACTATAATGAAGCATGAACTTCGTAAGCATCCTAAAGTTGTCACTACAGAACAGGAAATGTTGAAGTCATGGTTGAAAGCGGAAAAAAATGTCGGTTCAATTGTTGTACAAAATCTTATGCGTGGTATTAAGAAGAAAGTTCGGGCTTTTGGATTTGATAAAGAAATACAGTGAAATAAAAACACCTAAACCAAGATTATACATTGTATTTTATTCACTGAATATTTCATGACAATCGGTTGAGAGACTTGTTTTTGAGGAAGAGTTTAAAGTGATGCAATTTAACTGTGGACACCCTTTACATTCATAAAAAAGGGTAAGGGGGGAATACAGGGTGCCAGACGAAGTATAGGCTGGATGAGGGATTCGTGGTTATCTGGCCCAAGTCATGGATGACAATTATGCCTTCCTTGATGGAAATCGTCAGATCGAGATCAGCAAAGGTCTAATTATCTTCCGACAGTCTACAGTGAGTTTGCTAACCCTATTTTTAACAAACCACCAGACGGAAATCCTAATGTGTATTGCTTACTGTTCATTTCCTGTAATAAGAGCGTTTCGTTGGAAGGAGACTCTCTATCCTTTCTGTGGGTTTTGTGTAAGTGCTTCTACTTACGAGTCCTCACCCCCGTTTTTGGCCCTTCATACAACGGAATAGTTAGGATTACAGGTATGTACAGTTTGATCTTGCCATTAGGAGGAACTGTAAGCCATGGCAAGTCCTGCACTGGTGGTGGCTTCCTATCACATCACATCACATCGGTGTAAGTGTGTTAATTGGTAATGATTGTTGTTTTTTTTATGGGTGGGGGGTTTAGGGATTTTTTTCGTTAAGAAAAATAACCATACGAAATTTATTAGGGTCATTTCAGCATCTGTTTAATCCGAACTATACACTGAGAGAAAAAACACGGATAATATTTCCTCACCCTGTAAAGCCTATAGCATAGTCTACGATTTGCGAAATGTGTAGCTTCAACCATGTAGTACGTCATCCGGGAATCTAGAATAACTCCAAGGTCCCCTATGTAAGTTAATCGTTTGATTGCCGTACCGTGGGCTTGTAGTCGAAGAGGATCGGATCTTTTAAAGACTGGACTCGGAAAAAAATGAGACACACAAAAATGATAAAAAAAAAATCATTTTAAATCGGATACTTCTAAAATTTTCAGGGATTAAATAACTATCTATTAGCTATGTTTTGGCAAAATTTATTTATTGACTTTCCTCCCCCAAGCTTGAATGCTCGTACATTTCTCTTAACACTGCTCATGAGATCTTGGGCGAGGCTTTGTCCATCTTCCTTACACAATTTCTCCCAGTTTTTCTTCAAAGCTTCATCGGTTTTGAATGTTTTTCCGCTTTTCTTCAACTTCTTCTTCATTATCGCCCAAAACTTTTCCATCGGACGAAGTTCTGGTGTATTTGGCGGGTTCGCCTCCTTCGGGACCACATTAACGTCCTTCGCTTCGTACCAATCCATTACAGGCTTGGCGTAATGGCACGAAGTGAGATCCGGCCAGAACAGCGTGGGACCACGGTGAGAGCGGAGGAAGGGCAGCAAGCGCTTCTGCAAGCATTCCTTTCGATAAATCTGCCCGTTTATGGTGCCGGTTGTAACGAACGGCTTGCTGTACCGTCCGCACTCGTAGATCGCCTGCCACAACAGGTACTTCTTCGCGAATTTGTCCATCTTTCTCTTCCGGAACTTTTCCGGAACCTCCATGCGGGACGTACCGACAAAAAACTCGAAGCCGGGGATTTGTTTGATGTCCGCCTTGATATATGTCTCGTCGTCCATGACGAGACAGCCTGGCTTGACCAGCCACTCACGATACAGCTTCCGTGCACGCAATTTGGCCACCGTGTTTTGCTTGTCAGTCCGGTTTGGCGCCTTCCTGACCTTAAAAACACGTAGCCCAGCCCGTTCATGGTCTGCTGGACAAACCACTTCGACGAATTGACCTTTTTGGTCACGTCTCGGGTGGAAAGGTTCGGGTTATTCTTAAAGTACTGCCTTATCTTCCGCGCCTTCTCTGGGTATTCCGTTTTCGGTTTTCGGCCGCTTCCAGCGCGCCGCTCGATGGCCTTTGTCTTCTGGAACATCTTCACAACGCGGGACACGGTGGAATGGTGGATTCCAAGCCTTTTGCCGATCCACCTGTGCGACTGACCATGATCATCGATCACATCGATTTGCTGGCGTAGCTCTTCTTGTTTCGAATGCATCTTGAAAACTACTTGACAGATCGCGATAAAATGTTGCACACATAAACATAACACTAAACTAGTATTACCCAAAATTTCATTAATTTTTACCCACGCGATAAAAAGTTACACTCAAAACAAAGCGTCGCATTTTTTCCGAGTCCAATCTTTATACGAGAAAAAGTAATCATCTCGCATTTGTCCGGATTAACCACCATTCGATTAAGGTTGCACCAGTGATCGAAGGGCTATGCAGTAGAAGAAGAAAACAATCGTTGATATCTTGATTCGAAGAAATATTTTGAGGTCATCGACATACGGAAGACGTGGACTTTCCAGGATCAAATTCAAGTCATTAAAGTATATCAAAAAGATAAACGGTCCTAAATGACTTCCTAGACTAGAGGTACATCGGACAGGCAATGACCAACGCCGATTGAGGCCTGACAAGGAATAAAATAGGAATGAAACATTTGTAAGAGAATTCCAAGCCTTTGTAGCTTTGCGATAGCAATCATGTGGTTGAGCTTGCCGAAAGCTGCTGACAAGTAACTATGTATAGATAACGTCCGTTTGCGTTCTTTCAGCCATACGTTTCGTAGTGCATGAGGTTAGGCAAAATAAATTAGTGGTAGTGAAGCGTCCTACCATGAATCCGTGCTCAAATACTGCTTACAGTGAGTGAGAATAGGTTCGATGATAATTAGTCCGTATAGTTTTGATACTCGGTGACGACACGCCCCGGTAGTTTCTTATGAACTGGAAACATATTAGGCTTTTTGACGTTTAATCACCTCACCCTTTCTGGCACATGAAGAGGAATGATGGTTTGTTTTCCTCCAAAAGATTTTCCTTCTTACTTGCACTCCTTTGATCTAAATGGCGCTTTAGTGTGCGTGCGTTCAAGTTCAGTCAAATTTACTACGTTTATGGTAAAACTTCAAAATTTGTGGTATATTTGACAGACCTCATATTGATATCAATCGCACCATGGTTGATCTAATCACAGGCATGGTAAAATCAAACAAATTTATAGTCAGGTGAAAATGGTTGGTGTTTGCGCTTAATTTAACCCTCGCGATGGTAGTTTCTACTGCGGTTTTTTTGCGTGTATGCATCAGTTGACGTAATGGCTGTTATTACTAGCTCAAAGGATATTTTATCATAATAATTGAAGCATTATTTTTCAACTAGACGTGTCTATCATTTGAAACAAGATGAGAATATTCTGAAACAATTGCCAACTAAAAATACTAAGAATAGCAATAAATAAAACTACCTAGAACCCGAAAAATCGAAACTAAAATTGAAAATTATTCGTGAAAAATTATACGCCTTCTTTTACAATCATCCTGCCTGCTTTTTTGCCTAATGACCTATTCAGTATATAATACAAACCATTTAGGGGTGTGTCGTTTGAGGTATAGTGATATAGTGATATAGGTATAGTGATATCAAATAAACAAACTTGGGAAAATAAGATTGTGTGTAAAAGTTTAACTGCTTTCTTGTACATGCCGAATTGTCATCGTGGACAATTCTTTAGACCCTCCCTATACATATTTACTTGACTAAGCGCAATCTTTTTGAAAACTGAACTTGTTGAACAGGTTGAACACAAACGCTTTAACAACTTTTCTTATAATGTTATTTTTGAAAACTTTGCTAAATTTAATTAAAAAGACAAAGAATTTTGCAAGGTTCCATTTGCAAGGTGAGCGTCCTTACCAGATATTGACTGAGACGAGAGATGAAAGAATATGTCACAAACTGATCAATCGGACATTGAGGAGATGGAGAGCATAGGGAACCATTGGTCCGAAAAAAAAACTGGCCGCTGGTACACTGTGAGTGTACGAACCAAAAAGCTCGTGAAGGTAGCGCGAGAACGGATTCGAAGAAATCCTTGTCGCCAGTCATATAAACTGGCTCAGGATCTGACGGTTTCCAGGAAAACCACCAGAGCGATTCTCAAACAAGATTTGGGAATTAAACCATATAAGAAAAAGAAAACTCATGGACTTTCGGAAGCTAATAAGAATAATAGAATCCTCGCTGCCGAGAACTGCTTCATGGCCTGTTTCGGACGAGAGAAACTTGGTGCTGCAGCAGAGTGTCAACGCTCTAAATGACTGGGTCTATGCAGCTTCGGATTAGGATATCCCTTATTCCATCCGTGCAGTTCAACGATTCCAAATCCTTACTTTTGCTATGGTTTGTGGGGTGATTTTTACAGAAGGTCGTCTACCATTGACAAAGTTGTCAAAATTAACGCCGCTTACAACGTGAGAGAGGTTCTGGAGAACCATTTGAAGAAGCACGTACCAACTATGTTCGGTGAACGCGAATGGGTGTTCCAGCAGGATTCCGCCCGTTCCATGGAGCCAAATACAGACGTGGTGCACCAAAAATATTCCAGACGTTTTTTCCTAAGGAATTATGGTCTGTTTCTTCGCCAGATGCAAAACAAGCGGGATTTCTCTATTTGGAGAATCGTGGAAGTCCGTTGCCAAAACCTCAAACCAAAGGGTATTTCAAAGCTATCGTTCAGAAGATATAGGATGAAATCCTTGAAAATAAGATGCGTGCTGCCAGTAATGTTTTTTTAAGGAGACTAAGCGTGACCATTAAAGCTAAAGGCGATAGGATCGAAATGTAACTATGTATGTATAAAGTATTAAATATAAGAAACAGAGTACAAAAAATAAACAATAAAATCGTTTGTTTTTCATGTGGGATGATTGTGTCATGCGTCAGCTATTCGGGCCAACCCTGCACACTTAGAAATTATGAATTTTACACGAGACGTAATTTATGTTTGTAACAAGTCGGGGAACGTAAACAAAGATTTCGTGTAACATTATGTCTCCTGGAACTAACACATACGTAAGTCGACAAAATATGTGTTTGATTGAATTTATTGTTTCATCTCTTTCAACTCATTCTTATGTGCTAAAGGACGCTTGCATATGTCGGTCTCAGGACACCGAAATTTACATGACATTTTGGTAGTGTGTGTAGTTGAGAGAAAAAAAAATCTAAAACTGCCAACAAAAACAAAGTTGATGTGAATCGAAATGAACTTGAAAATATTTTCAATGAATGGAATGGGCTCACTAAATTCTACTGTTCCATGAAACTGAACGTATATCTTCAGGCAAAATTGGAAGATTTTGAAACTTCTTTGATGTATGGACGTGTCAGTTCCAATATCTTTTTGGCTGCTTCTAATACGGACACATAGCTGGGTTATTAGTGACATTGTGTCCCATCTTTAGATTTTGAAGTACGATCTCAAATTGTAACAATTCTATTTACTGAACTAACCGCAGTCCTTTTGAGGATTGCGCTTGTTGAATAAATTGAACTAATAAATTAGATCAAGAGACGCCTCTGCGATAACCTTAAGATATTTTCACGAATCCAGTCAATCAACGATTGTTTAATACGAACCGTTGCTCACAACTACCTTCAAACCGTCGCTCTCTGTTGCACCTTAATCGTATGATGTTTAATCTGAAAAAGTGTTCGATAATTATTTTCTCTCCAATTTAAGGGCAAATCGTTTTTGACTATAGTACAATCATCAAGGTACAGTTATGAAATGTTCGATTAACATAAAAGACCTTGGATTTCCGGAAAAAACTTACGCGGTTGGTCAAAGCAACGATGGATCGAGTGATGTGTGTCTCTCAGGTCCCTTCGGATCTTGGAGAGGGTTACGACAAGGTGATGGATTGTCGTGTTTGTTGTTTAACATTGCATTGGAGGGTGTGATTCGAAGAGCTGGAATAGACACAAGTGGCACGATCTTCAGCAAGTCTGTCCAACTATTTGGCTTCGCCGACAATGTTGATATAGTAGCACGTAACTTTGAGACGATTGTGGAAACGTACATCAGACTTATGGCTGAAGCTGGTAAGATTGGGCTTCTGATTAATGCGTTGAAAACAAAATACATGAAGGGAAGAGGCTCACGAAAAGAAAATGTTAGCCTCCTACCACAAGTTAAGATCGACGGTGATGAAATCGAGGTAGTAGACGAATTCGTGTTTCTGGGCTCATTAGTGATCCCCGATACCGACACCAGCAGAGAAATAAAAAGGCGCATTATGGCTAGCAATCGTGCCTACTTTGGACTCCGAAGGACGCTAAGATCGAACAAAGTTCGCCGAACTACAAAGTTGACCATCTACATGACATTAATTAGACCGGTATTTCTCTACGGCCACTATACATTGACATTGCTAGTGGAAGACCAAGGGTGCGTCTTTGAACGGAAGGTGCTGCGTACGATCTACGGTGGAGTGCAGATGGAAGACGGAACGTGAAGGAGGCGAATGAACCACGAATGCACAGAAACTGATGCACAGTTGCTGTGAGAACCTCTCATCATGATACATCACCGCTAAAATCGGTAGACGATGGGCTGGGCATGTAGTAAGAATGTCGGAGGACAGCCCAGTTAAAATTATTCTCGAAAACGAACCGGTGGGTACAGGAAGAAGAGGCGCGAAACGAGCAAGGTGGATCGATCAAGAAGAAGGCGACCTGCGAACCCTCCGCCGACAGCGAGGTACAGCCATGGACCGCATATAATGGAGACAACTTGTACAGCAAAGGCCACACCGGCCTTCTTCTGATTGTAGAGAAGAGAGACCTGGGAGTTATTCTGTGTTCCAAGTTTACGTACAGATCACACGTCTCATACATCGTAGACACTTAGATACACTTTCCAAAGCTCTCGATTTTATTTTAGGGAATAACTTCAACACAGGTTCGTATGTTTTACTTTGCGAATGTTGCCGTCGAGAGACACGGTTCACCTACCGAGTTTCGAAAACCGTTGTTGGTTGATCGATCTGAAACCGCTTCAGGATCTGACAAAGAAGCATTAAAACAATTAACTGAGGAAATGTTCTTTTGTTCTCGTGAATCAATTTTTTAAATAATTAATTCAGTATATTCTGCCATCAAAACACTACATTAATTATATTCATATGATAACATGGTCTTTTGGTTTTAATTTCAATGCGTTTCATCTATTAAGCCATCCCGCTAGGTAACATTCTCTTTGAAATGAATCACACGCACTCGAAAAGGCAGTTGATTTTTTATCTAAATACTTTTAATTGAATTAAATGTACATTACACTCACAAAAGGCACGAGGATTATTATTTCATCGTTACTCTGATGTATGGCCAAAACCTCGTCAGTAGATTCAAAAAACTTATTCCTTCATAAAGCAAGATTTTTTTTGACAACTATCCTTGATATAAAGCAACCGTTCGACTACACTGAACCCAAACATCCTCCTTTTATCGAATGAATCCTCCATCGGTTGAGATCGAAACATTGAAATCGCATTTTTGAATGATAGATGCAGGCGGAGGAGGATTTTCTAGAAACCAGATGATTATCCTTCTATTGTTGAACAACTAATATTACGCGAAGTGAATTAACCTCCCGTTCAAATTTGAATGAACGCTGTATGAAAAATCGTCATCCCAAAGTGGAATGCGTATTGCATTGGAAAAGCCCTATAACGCAAATCATTTGAAATGAGGATGACAAACATTCCATTTTACATCATTCAGTAAAAACCTATCAATCGCTATCAGAACTGGTACCGTCACGAATAAAGGATCGAAACCCGCTCACTTTCTTCGGAGTCACGGAAAAACATTTCCTGACTCCTTCAATTTTTGTGCTCCCGTTGCAATTTTTGCTCAACGGTTGAGCAAGTGTAATGTGAAATAAATTTAAGTCGTTGAATTGTTTCAAATTATTCATAGATCGCTAATAAATCTACACACTTTTGAAACAAACATCAGATTTAATTTGGTTGATTGTCATACGAAACATGGATGATCGTCATACGGATCTAACCATAAGACAATCATCCGATATCCGAATGCTTTTCGTTAAAGGGCGCAATCGATTTACTTTTCAGCCGATCTTGGGATGATGTTTGGGTTCAGTGTAGGCTAAGTGCACAGCCCAGTTAGCGGATGCTGCTCGGTAACTGGGCTGACATTTCAAATGTAAATACATTTCGAGGGGGCTTCGGTCAGATTTCGGTTGACATATTTCATTGCACAATACATAAATTCAATAATGTTTTTATGCTTTATACGTTATTGCAATTAAGCATATTGTGCTGAACATTTGGCTCACTTTGCATGGAAATACGACTCAATTTCGTACAATTTAACAATTTTTCACTCCTCCACGAACCTTAAATGCCTTTTACATGGCCCTTGCTGATTTTGACAACAAAATGTCAAATGCTGATTTTTGAAGTTTATTTGCTTTTTAACTGGGCTATAGCCCAGTTAGCGAACGCCCAGTTAAACAGCACCCAGCAAGCGAACAGTTGCTGTATATGTATTGTTGAACTATTTTGAAGCCAATACCATAAATAGGTGAAATGAGGAGAATATTTTACTATTTTGAAACTATCCCGCTGGATCATTAGAAAAAAAGGGTATTTTAACCCTCACGATTGATAGGTAAATGACAGTACAATGCATTTCATTGGTACTTCCTTGCTGGTATAAAATAGATTCTATTGTGATCCACTGCCTCTTGTCCAGTCACTCCTATTCCTATGTCCCTGTTGCCGACTGGAGTAACCATTGGAAAGATCGAGTAACCAACCCCGGTGGGACCTTGGTCATATGCTGACAGGGAAGGAGGGCGCCCTCTTCGAAAGGTGCAGTCTATCTGAGCGTCTGTTCTCCATGTCAGGGGCGGATCGCGCCAGCGTGGGACTCTAAACAGTGCAGTGCACGACGGTTCTCTGGCGGTTGGAGAAGGCCCAACAAGCCACCCTTAGAAACCAAAAGTTACAAATAACACAGAAGTAAATACGAACCGGAATAATCGGCAAAGACCTAGGCGACGAAATAAGGACTACGATTCGAAACTCGGAACATGGAACTGCAAATCACTTTGCTACCCATGCTGCGAATACAAGCAGTAAGTTGGGGAAAAGATTGCAGCAAGGGAGAGAATGCTGCAACATCGTACGAGAGCGAATGGGGAATGGTACAGACAGGCACGGAACAGGCAAAATCCTATTCTTCGAAGAAAAAAGCGCCAAATGGAAGAACGAGACTGGGAAGCAATGTAGGCACTGTACCGTGCTAACTACACTATTGAAAAACGAAAAGCCAAGCTGCCAAGCGAGCTATTAAAATACGGTAGCAAAGCACTGACAAGAACGCTGTACAGGGAAATTGGATGGAAGGTATCGTGTGCCCCATGAATAAAAAGGGTGACGAGCTGGATTCCTGCAACTATCGTGCAACCAAGTTGCTCTCTCAAATTGCTTTCCAGGCACATGTGCAAAATGACTCTAAGGATATTTCAATAAGTACCCTCAGGAAAAAATCGTTAATTTCTATGACCAGTTTCACGAATTGACCGTTTCTACAGTTGTTCCACAAAGGTTCGAGAATAATCTCATAAGTTGGTCAATTTTACTGTTGTCCTGAATCTTTGCGATCAATTTCATAAGTTGACAATGTTTACGGTTGTTTTCGTTCTACCGAGAGGTCACCCGGTAGAAACTCATGGCATGCTTCTTCAGCCACATATCATTTGAAGTAGTCCCCTATAAGTGCTCTCGAAAAAAAATCGCAAAATTCTAGGATCAGTTGCTTGAATTGGCCACCGAGAGGCCACCCATTGGTTCTGAGTATTAGGATTTTCAGATGACAAGTGTCAATGTTTGAGAACAGAGCTGCAGCAGATAGAAGTCACACGCTAAAAACCAACACGACATAAGCTGGCACCACGGAGCGTACGAAATAACACTAGTACTTCACTAAACAAAATGATACTGTTCCGTATACGGCTCCCATATCCGGATACGGACCGGGTTTCACAACTGCGCCCTAGCTATGTTGTGGATGCAACTCTCAGTTTGTACAGTAGATATAGATTTGAAAATAACATCTATACGTATGTGCACCTGCAGAAAGCACTCCAATATAGTTGTCAGAAACATCGATTCACTAAATATTGAGAATTGCACATTCCTAGTCAGATGAAATAATAATACAGACAAAAAAAAATGAAAACAATACAGCGTCCCGATTTACCTTAAAAACGAACACTAGAGAAAGCTGTAAAGAGGACAGGACTGGTTGCAGTAGAGTTCAGAATTCATGAGATTTTATTAGTGTATTAATTTGTATTACGTTATGGCCTAATTACTTAGTATAGAGTAGCTCATTTCATCAAATCGAATGGTTATTCACTCAATTTTGAGTAACCATGAAGTAACGTGCATTACATTCGAAACACGTAAACCTGAACTAACTTCAATTTCAGCAAGGGCTGCCAAAGTGATAGTGCTAGTAGGTAGCTAGATATATGCATATACATTCGATGGCATGATTTAAATTAATGCAGCAGAAACATACCTACACCTTCACGGTGTGTATGCACATAAATGTGCAGTATACTTTTGAAGATATAGTGCCAGAGAAACGCACCAGTGTATAGCCACATAAGAATCGTCAGCTTTAACTAAACGAGCTAAGCTGTGCGAAAGCAAAGCAAATAAACATTCCATCATGCAATTCAGCATCAGAGTCTGATTGTATACATTACAAGGCGTAGATTATAGGAAGGCAGGTGGGTAGGTCACTATTCAATGTTTGCTGATGATGGTTCGTGTATACTTGTGTTTGCTGTTGGTATTTAATATTTATGATAGTAAAAGATACAAAAGCACAGCGCGGAATGAAAGCAAACACATACAGGAAAACGACAAATTTATAGATGTTTCATGGCATCTATTTTACATAGTATGGAATGTCAACCTCAAAGTATCCTAACCCAATTGATTGGATCAACGATGTGAGATAGTTTCACGATTTTTCTTCAACGAAAGCTAATGAAACGTCAATGTTTTTTATGTATCTGCGAAAAACTAACCGGGATGATGATACCTAGTTTTGGAAACGCGGAAATTAAGCATAAACTTTTTCAATCGATGTGAACAGAACCGACCGTTTCAATTTATAGACAGGCATATGTAGCTCCGAACTTCAGAGGAACAGGCGTACTATGGATTTTTTGCAGTGTCCAAGGTGTTTTCGGAAAACAGGAAAATCTTGGATTTGGATTGGAGATCACCGAAAACGACTTTTTCCAAAGTCCATACAAGTTGATCCATTCCAGACGAACTAGGTTAAGGTTGTTTTTGGCCAGGTGAACGTGAAAAGGATAAGCAGAAGCTGTTGTTGGTGCTCTTTTTTGGAAATGAAAATTATTCTATTATTCATTTCAAAGCTTGGCCAAATAGCTACTACTACAAAACTGTTTAGACAAATAAAAAATATAATTACAAATTACTCATTGAACACAATGGACAATGGCATCGATGGCATAGCTCTGTACACTGATTTCAGAAGGCAGTTGACTGTATTGACCTTCCTGTGATACTTTTCAAATTAGCAAAAAATAGCTTTGAGGATAGGTTTCTGAAATGGATTGAATCGTATTTATATAACTCCTGTCGGGTAAATATGTTGAATTTCATAGATTTTGTCCCGCTGAATCCAAATATGAGCTCAGATTTACAGTGTTACTCTTCAGTTGTTAAGAAAAATGAGATTGAAAATCACAAAAACACATAAAGATTGTACTCGAAAAAAATTGCAACAATTTCTTTTGTGTATAACTTTTTATTGCATAAGTAAAAATTGATGAAATTTTGGGTAAAACTAGTTTAGAGTGTAATGTTTACATGCGCAAAATTCGTCGCATATGTCAAGTGAATATTGAGATGCCTTAACAGCAAGAAGTGCTTTGACAACGATTATGGGCGCGGTCGTGGAAAATCCAGGCCAGTCCCACAGGTGGATCGCGAAACAATTGTGAATCGACAATTCGACCGTGTTCCGTGTGGTAAAATCGTTCAAGGAGATCCAGACGACCCAGCGACGAGCTGGCAGCGGATGAAAAGCGAAGACGACCTACCGCGTGAACGCAAGAGGCATTACTTCAAGCGCGATCCGAACCATTCGATTCGGGACTCAGGAAGCTTCCGTCTGGTTCGTCCAGCAGACAATGAAGCGGGATGAACTTCATGTTTTCAACCTAACCGAACCGATAAATAGAATACGGTGGTCATATCCCGTGCCATGAAGCTGTACCACAAGTGGTTGTTGTGGCGGAAATGTATTGTAGGGGGGGGGGGGAGGTATATTAAAGGGGGCGGCGGCCTGTGTTTTTGGTTGGGGGAGGTCCGGCTGGGTGGTCTGGGGGGGTTTGGGGAAGGGGGGGGAGAAAAATTTGGCAGGGGGTTGTGGGGGGGGGGGGGGGGGGGGGGGGGGCAAAAAAAAAAAAACCGAAAATGACAACCGGAAAAACAAAAGGATAAAGTTCTGTCCAGTTAGAATCCGGAATCACGTATTATGTTGCAGCGGCACGGAAAGTGACCGCTGCAAGAGTTCTTTTACAGCGGTTTGTTTACCAAGGCGCCCACTTTCTGTGGTATAAATTTCACGGTGTTTTGTGCAGTGAGTCAAAAGTTATTCCAGATAGAAGCCGAGAGGAGAGAAAACATTCTGCTCACCCACGTTCATAATCCAACGTGGTCCGCAATAAAAATCGCAAAAACTTTGAAAATCGCCAAATCAATAGTGTATGATGTGCTCAATCGTTTCAGGGAGCGAAAGAGCGTGGATCGAGTGCCTCAAGGTAAGCGTCGTAGAGGAACATATGACCGCAAGCTGAACTAGAAGGTGTTGAGAACCGTCAGAGCAAACCCTGGACTATCAGATAATGAAATCGCACAAAAATACGCTGCTGCTCGCAGTACCGTTCGAAGAATTCGTTTGCGAGCAGTTTATCGTTCTAAATGAGCCAGCAAGCAACCAAACAGAACGTTGAAGCAAAGTTTCGTCACCAAAACTCGAGCTCGGAAATTATACCACCAGGTTTTGACGAAGTACTAAGGATGCCTGCTCATCGACGATGAAACCTACGTCGAAATGGATTTCGGACAGCTTCCTGGCCAAAAATTCTACATGGCGACGGCACGAGGAGATGTTCCTGCGAAGTTTAAGTTTGCTTTTATGGACATTTGCCAAAAAAAAACTGATGATTTGGCAAGGGATATGCAGCTGTGGAGCAAAGACCAAAGTGTTCGTGGCGAATAAGAGGATGGACTCGAAGCTGTACAAGAAAGAATGCCTCAAAAACCGCGTACTACCTTTCATTAAAGCCCATAAAGGTCCCGTGAAGTTTTGGCCAGATTTGGCGAGTTGCCACTACAGCCGGGAAGTCATCCAGTGGTACCGCGATAATAACGTAGATTTCACCGATAAAAACATAAATCCACCCAACTGCCCGCAGTTCCGGCCAATCGAGCAATTTTGGGCAATATTGAAGCGGAAGCTTAAGAAAAGTGGTAAAACGGCTCGGGACGTGACTCAGATGACCAAAATGTGGAACAAATGTGCCAAGGAAGTTGACTCCGGAGGTGTGCAGCGTTTGATGGGAGGAATAAAGAAGAAAGTGCGAATTTTCATTAGAACCGAAGAGAAATGATTTGTATTGATATTTTTTCCTTAAAGTACAGTGAATTACCTTTGTATTTGTATTAAACTTATTTGTACGTCAATCCATTACCGAGATACAGATGATTTAATAAAAATTTTGGCCGATTATCAAGGGCAAGCTTCGGAAAACAGCGAAAGTCTTCAAAAACGACAAGGATTTGAAGAAAGAGTGGATGAAAGTGTGATTTGCATGATTTGCAAAGTGATGAGATTAATATAGGTACATCTTCTACGCGATAGTATTCTATTTTATTTTTGTTTTGGGTAGTGTAAATTAAAAAAAAAAGAAGGCCAGCTCCGCGGTTATTTTTTTGTTGGGGGGGTGGGTGAGGGGGGGGGGGTGGTGTTGTGGGGGGGGGGAGAGGAAGGGAGAAAAAAAAAACAAAAAAAAAAAAAAAAAAAAAAAAAAAAAAAAAAGAAAAAAAAAAAAGAGTGTGTGTGTTGGTAAGTGTTGGGGGGGGGAGGAAGAAAAAAAAAAAAAAAAAACATCGGGCTTATTTAGTAGTGTGTTTTTTTTAAACTGGATCTTCACTCGTATTGGTGACACAAAACTAGTGTCATTATTGCGGTTTTGCTTTGGCGTAAATTAATGCTCATGTTCACTCTTTTCAGCCTTGCACAATAATTTTCTTTTCATTCAGAGCTAGAGCTGTAACAGTGTATGTCACGAATTTGCCTGAACGATCTGGAAAAATTTCGTTGTATTTTGGAGACGTGATATTGAAGAAACAGAAAAGGGGGTTTACATAATTGTTTCAGATAGCATTTTGGTGAGGGCTTCCCAATCGTGAGTTTCCATGGGTTTCAACATACTTCTGTTGCTCATGCTATCGAACATTGCTTGGTTGGATGAAAGGTACGCACAAACGCTTACCTTTTGCCAAACCTATGGTGAGAACTCATCCAATGATAATCACATGACCGATTGTTACTTTTGTATGACGAAAGCTCGTGGATTCTCTAAAGCGTTGAAGCACAACATTGAATACCCACCAAGGCCAACATTGTACTCTGAGGCAATGCCGGTTCCAATATCTCCAAATATTGCTGGACGTGCTGATGAGTCGAATCTCTGTGCAGACCTTAAGGTAGTGGCAGTGCTCACTGAGCTTCAATGAGGCTACACAAAGCATTGTGTGATGGAAAAACATTATCACCAGCAGCATTGGCGACCACGTACAGAGATGGTACCTGGAAGAAAAATGTGCCAAATCTGCCTCAAAATCTTACTACCTTCGTTACATATTTAGCTTGGCCTCAATAAAATTTTCGTAAAAAAAGGAGTTCCCGAGATTGAGAGAAGCTAATGTAAAAGATGGAGTATTTGTTCTCCCTCAAATTAGCAAACTCCTCAAAGACGACAGTTTTCAGCAAACCCCCAACGCAACAGAGTTACGAGCATGGGATGCGTTCCGAAACGTTTGTGCTCACTGAAAATTCTCCGGATTACGTACACATCATTCAAGAACTGGTTGACTCATATGCTGCACTGGGCTATAATATGTCACTAAAATGTCATTTCTTGAACATGGAGAACGATTTCAATAAGACACTGACACTGGATCACTGCTGAAATCAAACAAGCTGTGACTTTGAGAGATCTCGCATTTGCTCTCTACAGGCGTAACCCAAACAGAGCTCGCGACGACGTGCAGTGGCAGGAATATACTAGGAATAGGGATAGAGCTAGCACATTGATTTCTGCAGCGAAAAAACGCTACGCCGACAGACACTTCAACTCAGATCTGCCCGCCAAAAAGCTCTGGAACAACCTGAGAAGAGACGGCATCCACAACAACCCGAAGAATAACACCCCATCCGATGGAACTGATGCAGAAAGCCTCAACCAGTTTTTCGCCGAAGGTCACAGACAACAGTCTCACGTAATTCAACGAACCCCTCCTTCTGAACCCCATCATAGGACTGAAGAAGACCGCGGAGCTGCTGACTTCAGTTTTCGGCATACTGACGTCAACGAAGTCTGCCGAAAAATATACGAAATACAAACTAACGCTACAGGCTCAGACGAGATACCCATTTCCTTTATCAAACTGCTGTGCCCATTCATCCCACCTTTTCTCACGCATCTGTTTAACTCAATTATCGATACACGCTTATTTCCTTCAGTATGGAAAAAAGGATTAATTACTCCTATACCGAAGTCCACCAACCCAACGCAGCCAAAGGACTTCCGGCCGATCAGCGTACTACCAGCAATATCCAAAGTCCTCGAAAAGATCCTTCTTGTCCAAATCACGGAGCATCTGAGCGAGGCTGACCCGCCGCTGCTAGCATGCAACCAATCTGGTTATAGAAAAGGTTTTAGTACGACTACTGCTCTCACGAAAGTTGTCCATGATATCTACAGCAACTTTGATGACGACCGCTGCACAGTCATGGTGTTGGTAGACTTCTCGTTTGCCTTCAACTGTGTTAACCATCGGACCCTGGAGAACAAGCTTTTTAATGAATTCAGGTTCTCACGTGCCGCATGCAAACTGATCTCATCATTTCTTAAAGAGCGCTCTCAAATCGTCCGCCTAGGAAACACCATGTCTGCCGAAAGGGAGACGCCGGACGGTACACCGCAGGGGTCATGTCTCAGCGCGCTATTGTTCAGTCTCTACATGAATAGCTTACCCAGAACGCTGAAATGTGAGTGGCAGCTGTATGCAGACGACCTCCAAATCTATCTATCTGGCCCCGCTGGCGAAATCGACCAACTGGTATGTATAATTAACAAGGATCTAATCGAGGTAGAGGACTGGGCCAAACTGAACTGTCTTGTACCGAACCCGAGAAAAACACAGGCCATTGTTTTCAGTAAAAACGGCTCCATTACCCCACAACAAGCTATCATCTTCGGTGGCACTGCGATTCCGCTTAGCATTACTGTTAAAAACCTCGGACTACACATGGATAGCCAGCTGCGCTGGACAGACCAAGTGAACGACGTTGTAATGAAGGTCTATAGTACCCTCAGAACATTCCGGCGATTTTAAACTGTTCTATCGCTGCCGACACGTCTTAAGTTGGTGCAAGCTGTGATAGTTCCGTTCTTCACTTATTGCGACGTAGTGTACTACCCCGGACTGTCTGCTGCTCTCCGGTCGCAACTGCACCGCTGTTTTAAATCAGCATGTCGATTTGTGCACAACCTTCGCCGACGCGACACAACAGCTACAGTGAGGAACTCCATTCTTGGGCATGATCTGCCAGCAAACTACCAGCTTCGAATCTGCTGTTTCATGAAGCAGGCACATGAGAAGTCACTACCTGGTTACCTCATGCAGCACCTACAACACGGGCGTCAGGAACGTTCCGCCGGTTTCATAATCCCACGGCATACTACATCCATGATACAGCGACAAACACCTTTTAGAGAACTATTAAAGGAAAAAGAAGACTAATTGAATTTAAGTTGAAAAGTACAGAAAAAATTTCAAATAACTAACTGACTGACTGACTGAAAAAGTCTGTGAGCACTAATGGATTCAGGGAGGTCCATTCTATAAAATACAAGCCCAACATTCAAAGGGCAGAGTCAAAATGAAATGTGGCTAGCAGGAAAACTTATTTTTCTCAAAAACCAAATACAATTTACAACTCAACAATATGCTGAAATTGTGAAAATTTGTTGTTTGCAAAGTATCGTGAATGCGCCTATCCCGAGGACTATTTGTGCTTTGCTGACAAAATTTAATGCCACAGAATCTTTGGCAACCTCTGTCGGAGCCCTAAAAGTCTCTCTTTGGTGCGGTGTTTATGCTGAAAGGGTCATCGATTCGTACTCCTTCGAAGGCGGGCAATGGCGTGCGATATCGGGCCATGTTATGCGATTTTGTGGCGAATGATGTGGACGAACATGACATGGGCGACTATTGGTTCTAGCAAGACGGCGCAATTGCAGTACAGCCTGTCTAACAATCGATTGACATCGAAATACGGCGATTTCGACTGGATATTTTCATGAGGGTTGCACAATAATTCTCGGAAACTTTTTCAAACAGACGTATGTCATTTTGTAAACAAAGAGGGGAAGTAAGATTCAAAAGTTAATTTCTCGAAATTCTCAGTACCCTCACATAAAGTAGCATCACAATCATGTAAAGCAATGTTATTTCTTGTGTTGGTGGCCCAAGTTTGCATGAAAGTGCTAAGGGTTTCGAGAAATTTACGTTTGAATCTTACTTCCCCTCTTTGTTTACAAAATGACATACGTCTGTTTGAAAAAGTACCCGAGAATTGTTCATCTTATAATCATGGTTACCAGGATAATCCATGCTATGACGTTATGATGTTTATTCGAGCACTTCAGCACCCTGAAAACTTTATCGTTTCCAGTCAATTTTCCCCTAGGCAATCCGCTGCTACTTCCTATCAGACACCAGACGCTCTTCGTAAACCAACAGATCAAGTGAAGCGATTCCTCAGATCCTACAGCAGGACTTTGTATTTACTAAAATGTCAATGGCGTGCACTAGCACCTTCGACTATTCCTATGATGTCGTCGTCTTAACGGAGAAGTGGCTAAATGCCACGCCTCTTTTGTCTATCGTTTGGCTCCTCACACGAGCTTTACTTGGATTCCTCAATTGAGATTGTCCTTGCAATTCTAGTTCTGTAATACAAACACAGTCATGTCCGATTTGATCACCCTCACAATATCGAGAGCATTATAAACACAAAATAACATTCCTCGACTGCTAAAAGTATAGCAAAAGAGTTAAATGTTTTGGGTAGCAATTGTAGCACCGTAACAATCGAACCGTATTCTTAATACATTTCGCGAAAAACTGTCAGTCTGTCTATGCTGTTCGACCATTGAAGCTAATAAGGCAAACCTTATTTTATAATACCCGCGAACAGCCGTCGTTTATTAAGTCTTGCTTTGATCATATGCTTTCAATGTGGATCTAAAATCTTTGACATCAATGCAATGCCGTTAATCAAAGCTTAAACATGTTCATTACGGTTTGTTGGGGAAAAAAAATGGATCACTGAAATTCAGCGACCATTCGCTCTCATGCCCAACGTGCATCCCTGCTCACAATAAATTTACTTCGGAGTTGTTGTTTTTTCTCTTGGTGCTCCCGGAATGTACAGTAATGTTTTCATTTTGTCGGTATCATAATATACAGCAGTAATCAAAATTCGCACAAGTCAATGGTATGTGTGTGCTGGACTCTCATGCAAATGAATGAATTGTTGCCACTCACACTTGTATAAGCACGCAAGTAGTAGTACTAAACCATTTTCTGCTAGCTCTACCCATTTGAACGAAAAAAAATTACACGCAGCAGAAAACGACATCTTACTTCAGAAATCTTATGGAACGTGTCCAGTCCAAACTCCAATCCGGAACGGGACAAGCAAACTCAACTCCACTTCCTAATTCCTGTGCTCGGCTTTCCAATTCGTGGATGATGGTTTACTGTTGTCCATTAAGTGGCAAAAAGCTGGTGCTAAGGTGGTTAACTAGCGGAAAACTGCTTTTCCCTGGCGAAAACCAGTACGGAACTAGACACACTTAGCACTTTTTCCTTTCTCACTAGTGGCAGCTTATCCAGAATTTAAACTTGACGCATTTTGATTTTTTTTTGCTCAACACGAAAACCTGATTTTCGCCTTGGAAGCAAAACTGGTTCGAATCACTCACTTCGGTTGGCCACCATTACTATTTTATCACAAATCAAAGGACATCTCGGTTTTTTTTTCTTCGACACGCAACAGAACCAGAAAATTTTCGCTTCGTCCAGCAAACTTTCTTTTGCACATAAAACTTTTGGTACACTACGCGCAATCAATTCTCGAACGAGTTCCTACCGGACTGGATCTTCGATTGTTGCGTTGAATATTTTTTCCCGTTGGAATCCCTAAATTCAGCTTAAAATCACTTTTTCACTTGCCCCGAAGCTGGAAATGCAGTGCAGAACCGCGTATAAGAATCTCGCTCGACTGACGACGACTACAAATTTTCCACCTGCAAGAGCACCCAGTCCGTTCATGATCTATTCCACGCACACAGTAGCACTGACTCGAATTTCGTCGTGGCTTTCACATAGTATAGTAGTTGCTCTATACAGTCGAGGTGGCCTGGTAAATAACGCCCAGTCCGATATGAAACCGATCAAAACAGGGACCTGGCAACCCTATCCTATTTACTACACGGTAAGCTTCCTTTACCCATTAATGGATACGATTTATTATTATTGTTATTCCTCCTGTGGAATTTTTTACCCATTTTACCGTAAAACTGCGTCTACCCATTTAAATGGGTCAACGCAGTTTTTCAGTAAAATGTGTAAAACATCCACAGGAGGAATAACAATAATAATATATCGTACCCATTAATGGGTAATGGAAGCTTACCGTGCATATCGTGGGCCATATTTGAATAAGGCCCATCTCACGGTTGTTACTACGCGTGCGAATGCCAGCATTGTTTACAAACAATGAATCTTTTGACGTTTGGTTGTAAGAGATGTAAGCTACTAGGTAAGCTACACACGGAGACAAATTTGAAAGTCAATTTTACCATTATTGGGGGTTATGCCTTGTTCAGACTACAGAGTTGTAACATGATACAAGGCTATCTTGATGCCGTTTTTTGTGTTGAAATTATTTGACAACCGTTAAAACATGTTATAACTCTGTAGTCTGAACAAGGCATTAGGATGACTATTGCAGTATAGTGATTTTGAACCGACTATGATCATGTTCAAAACGACCATTAAAAATAGTTGATCCAACATTTGCCATAATGTCGGAATAGTCCTTCTTACCATGATCATAGTCAAGAATGCCATGAACGTGGTGAATTCGACCATTTTCATGGTTATTGTAACCATTATATGTGATAGTCATCCTGACCATGATTTAATTGATAGAATTTTTTTCAGAGCAGGACAATGACAGCCCACCATGTCCCTGGATCAGAATGAATCTGAAGAGAAAAAAGATTAGTAAACCCGAAAAAAAATTCTCATACTCTGAGAAAAATTTCATCGTTGTACCGACAATTAAATCATGGTCAGGATGACTATCGCATATAATGGTTTCAATAACCATGAAAATGGTCCAATTTACCACGTTCATGCCATTTTTGACTATGATCATGGTAACAAGGACTATTCCGACATTATGGAAAATATTGCATCACCTATTTTTAATGTTAATTTTGACCATGATCATAGTCGGTTCAAATTCACTATACTGCAATAGTCATCCTAACCCCCAATAATGGTAAAATTGACTATCAAATTCCTCTCTGTGTAGATTTACAATTGAATGTATTGTAACCATACCTAGGGATGAGACAGCTTTACTTTGAGTTCCATTAGGTCATATGAATAAAGTGAGCTTTTCCTTTGCTCAAATGCGTACGTCAAACCATTTACTTGACCATTTAGTCGCGTCGATATGACAAAAGCAAGAATTTGAGTATTTACTTTTCGAACATCCAAATCCATATGAATAAAAAGAATAATCTGAGTAAATGCTCACAAAATTTTGAGTCACCTGTACAGCATACTCAGTTTAAATCGAACTAACAGAATCGTGTGTTGCGTTGGAAGGAACAACATAAAATATACGTGGGAGGTTTTGTACCTTAATCATTTCCAATGGTTGTTGATGTAAACAGTTTTTATCAAAGTTTTTATCGTTCAGTGCAAGTTTATACAACGCGCCTGGGACAAACATACAACGTACAGCGTTGTACTCCTTTAGTCTAGTACGTGTTTTTTGGTACTGGATTAAAGTGTTTGACAGTTCGTACAACGATCAGCGTTGTATGTCTGTCATAAGTAAAGGAGACGATGATACACACAAAGAATAATGATTGTTAGAATTGAAAAAATCATTGCTAAAATTGAAAAGTTGCGTTGGTTCTTTTTCGTAGAAAGCGGTAAGCTTTCACAACAAAAACCTTCAAACTGTCAAATCAAAAAATTTCTGCTTGGTACATTTAAAAGTTGAAACTTTCAGAACGAATTGTAGAACTGTCAAATCGAAACCACCGTGGCATCGTTGAAAATAAAAGCAAATTACTTTTATTTCAAAATGAACTTTCAACCCGAAAGTGTCGTGCAATTCAAATAAAATAAACTGTTAAGATTGAAATAAAAATAGTTTTAACATAAATTGTTTTTTTTTTCTGATGAATCATTATAAATTTTAATAAGACAGCTATTTGTTTGAAAATCATTTGATTTTAAATGAAAGTGGGATATTATTAATAAAACATTATTGTTTCGTTATGTAAACAAATATTTCTTGTTACTGGTTCATGTAGTAAACAACGGATTTCTAACTAATGCATAATCGTCACTCAAACCCTGCATTCGGATTATATTAATAATCTAAATAAACTTTGTTGGAGTCATTTTTCACTCGCCGTCAGGATATAACAAAACTGTCATATCAAAAATTTTCTTGCTTGGTACATTTAAAAAGTTGAAACTTTCAAAAAGAATTGTAGAACTGTCAAATCGAAACCGTGGCATCGTTGGAAGTAAAAGCAAATTATTTTTATTTCAAAATGAACTTTCAACCAGAAAGTGTGTAGTTCAAATAAAAGTGAGCTGTTAACACCCCGTTCGCACTACAGACTATATTACGTGATATGGAGTATCTTGATATCAGCATCTATACATCTAGTTTTCACCGGAAATAATGTACATAGCATTTGATATCAAGATACTCCATATCACGTAATATAGGTTGTAGTGCGAACGGGGTGTAAGATTGAAATAAAAAATAGTTTTAACTTAAATTGTTTTTTTTTTCATATGAATCAATATAAATTGTAATAAGACAGTTTGAAAATATAATAAATAAATAAAAGTCGGATTAATGAAAAAATATTTTTTCGTTTTGTAAACAATTTTTTTTTGTTACTGGTTCATGTAGTAAGGAACGGATATCTAACTTAAGCATAATTCTGAAGCTGCATTCGGATGATATTAATCATCTAAATATACTATGTTGGAGTCGTTTTTCGCTCGTCGTCAGGATATAACACACATATAAAAATATATATGTGGATATAAACACACATATAAAAAACAATTAATAAACTTATACTGCACGACGGTTTTCACAATTGGCCTGAAAAAGTCAGACTTGGAAAGTAGTCACTGACGCCGGTGATTTCTATTTTACACATCGAAGGCGTCTTCGCTTCTGTTTCGGCCGGAGGAGGGTCGAAATTAAGAAAACGTAGAACAGAACAATATCCGTGAACAGCTTAAATATTTTCGCGGACGGATAAAAAGAACAGGATGACTTTGACAGGTAGACCCGATTCTTTTTTTCTTGCTTTTTATGTTGGTGGATTTGACAGTTCTACAATTTTCATGGTACACGAAAAGAAATCATTTTTGAACCGAAACATAACACTTTCAAATCAAACGAAGAACTTTCATTGTAGATAATTTTACTTTCAATTTAATGGAAAATAAACACTTTTCAGAAGTAAAGCGCAAAACTTTTAATAAAACAAGATTTATTTTTTCAAAGGTTTCTTCAAACGACATTAAAATAACTTCTTCACAACAAAGCTCACACGAATAGTTAAATACGATATCAAAATGTATGAGTACCTTAGATATGTAGTTTGAGCGGTTATTTTCAAAATCAGATTTAAATAGAGAAAAATAAAAACATTAAAAATTGCTTGTGTCCAATTGTTAAACACTTTTACGTTGTTTGACAGCTGCTGTGCAAAACAAAGAGAAAACAAATGACAGTGCTCGCTTGCTGGAGTACGCTGCAAAGTACCTCAAAAGCAATTCTGAAAATACTCCCGATAGAGCTGTCTTGCCTCTTGAACCATACAATAGAATATGTATGTAATATTCTCCTCTAGTTTTTTTTTTAAATATTGTGTAAAACCGGGGGGTAAGCCACTCTGCCACGTTGTGTTTGTATTTCAGTGTGTCGGAAGGTGTTCCAAGGTGTCTGGAAGGTGTTTCTGTGTTTCAACATATCTGTCAATTCTATAATCGAAGATTTATGCTTATTGGCAACCATGTACCTTTTTAACTTTAATACACGCACACTTATGTATCATCTAAATCGCATCAGTGGAAGCTAGAGGGAAACAAAACAGTGTGAAAACAAACATTCGATTCGTATAAGTGTTGCCAGAATTGAATTTATCTTCCACGGGGTGGCGAGTGTGTTTGAAGTGTGGCGGATTGTGTTTTTGAGGGTGTTATCGGCATGGTGGCCGAGTGACTTGCCCCCTGTGTAAAACAGTCTAAATATTCAAGAAAAAATATAAAATCGTATAGCGCTTTCTAGTCAGACACCGCAGGAAAATCGTAAAATACAATAATAATACTACAATTAAAAATTCGAATTTTTCAATGCCATCATATTTTTCTTTAAGGTATATTTCAATTATCGTTCATTTGGGGGTGGTTTAACTTGTTTGCAATCGGTTCAGAGATTCAAAAGTTATGATTTTTTTAAATTAGTTCGTTGATTTGTTAGGCTCAGGCGTGTCGCCAACACTTTACGGAGCCGATATTCAATATTGTTATTAACAATGTATAATTTTTTGATTTTGGTAAAATGGGGTGTTAATTACTTGTGGCCAACTCGAAGTTAATTGATTACATTATCGTTTGGAAAAGGTTAGGCGGGTAACTTATTGAAGAGTTTATTTTCTGCTCATGGTTGCGACATCCACCTTGTATTCACGGTCCCTGTAGTGGCTTTCAGGAACTAAGCCGCAGTTGGGTGACCACTGCTTGCTGGGCAGGTACAAGTAGCACCGAAACAAAATGATAGTATAACTGGGACACACCTGGCAGGGATTTTTCTAGACTGGAGGAGAGGGGTGATGACATTACACTCTTAAATCAGACAAACAATGGAATTCGTAAATCGCCAGCATGTAGGGGAGATCATGCATTTCCAAAACATCTCTTACCTCGCGGGAGGGTTGTCTACCTCGGGCAACTAGAGTATTCAATAGTCGTGCTTTGGAGGCATCATTATCCTGCAATACCAAACTGCGTGATCTGATGTCTAGATAAAATCGTCAAATAAATCGAAAGTAACAATTGTAAACAATGACTTAAAACGTAAATTTCCTGGAAATGACAGGTTGCTAACATCTATACCCACTACCGAAGGGAAAGTAATAACTCCATGTATCTGTTTCTGGTGCTATTGTGTTTGTGGGAGCAAGCAGTTCCCACCAAAATACGCTAGAAGTCATTGTTCACAAATGCTACTTTCGACCTTTTGACTATTTTGTCTAGATAACCGGCTCCGCGCCTACATATGTTGCTATGGACGAGGTTAATTCTGTATAGATGTGCGTCTAGCGAGTAGTGGTTGGACATAAGGCCTGACATCACACGAATGAAACCGTGACTTACATCCAGACCTTTGAACCACGATCTCGACGAAACATTTGGAATAATGGATGTAACCACCGTCCAAGAGAATTACTTGTCCAATCGTTTTGCCAACTTTGAAGAGAACTCTGACGTACTAATGGGAAAAAATTATCATGTGTAATTCTTCTTTCAAAAATCTCACCTTCTTTTGCACCCACCTTTGCTAGAGAGTCCGCCTTCTCCCGCATAATCACAAACCATTCCTGGACCATTTCCCTTATTGTTGACGACCGTTTCCGTTACTGTTACGACATTTACCTTTATAGTTGACAACTATAAACTAACAATCTCTTATATAGTTTCAACAATATGTCAGATGGTAAAAGACCAAATAACAATATGCTGAATAGGCGGTTAAGTTAGGTTACCATAAAAAAAATGGCAATTTTCACGAACAAAATTTTTGCTGTACTCTATGCCAAAAAGTTGGTGTATAATCCAGACCGAGTGCAGACAATAAAAAACCTTTCAATGACAATATGGCATACATTAACAATATGTGTTAATGTAGAGGTTGTATGGTGAAAGCGAGATTAAACTATTTGATAACAATAACATAAAATGTGATAATATATCTTAAATTCGAAATATAGTTTTGACTATATAGCAAATTGTTTTTCGTTATGCGGG
>JAHHFK020001924.1:0-34727 GCA_024533555.2 Aedes koreicus
TACTCATCAAAATTAAACTGATTATCGGATTTTTTTGAAATTTTCAGGGAATGAAGAACTACTAATGAGTTTTGATTTACAACATTTGTTTTATTCAATTTCGTCTCCCATCCCGAATGCCCGCACCATTTTTTACAACCGATTTTCCCAGTGTTTTTGTTGTTTTTACCCAAATTTTCTTCAATTCTAGCTCTGTTTTTATAGTTTTGGGATGTTTGCGAAGTTCCGTTTTCATAATTGCCCAGAATTTTTCAATTGGACGAAGTTCCGGTGAATTTGGTGGGTTCATATCCTTTGGCACAAAATTGGACGTTTCGAGCGTAGTGGCAGGATGCTAGATCAGGCCAAAACAGAGTTGATCCTTTGTGCTTCTTAATGAATGGCAAGAGACGCTTCTTAAGGCACTCTTCCGTGTAAATCGCACCGTTTATTGTTCCGGAAGTGATGAAGGGAGCACTTATTTCACCACATCCGCAAATCGCCTGCCAGATTAGAAACTTCTTTGCAAATTTCGATAGTTTCTTCTTTTAAACATCCTCCAGATCATCGAATTTAGATTTCGCAACGAAATATTCTTCCCCAGGAAGTAGGCGGAATTCGGCCTTGAAGTAAGTTTCGTCATCCATCACGATGCAACCGGATTTGGTGAGCAGCTTCGTGTAAAGTTTCCGGGCGCGGGTTTTCGCAGTGATGTTTTGTTTTTCATTCCGGTTTGGGGCTTTTTGCACTTTGTAAACATGTAACCCAGCACGCTTCATGGTTTTCTGCACAAAACCGACTGACACCTTAGACTTTTTAGCGACATCTCGAATTGACATGTTTGGACGGTTCTTGAATTGTTGTACGACTTTCCTGGCCATTTTACTGTCCATTGGACCACTTTTACGACCACTCCCTTCCTTCCTTTGGACACTCAGACGCTCCTTGAAGGTTCTTATTACATGAGACACAGTTGTATTTGCAATTCCAAGGATTTTAGCAATCCACCGGTGGGACGCCCCTGGATTTTGATTGTGAGTGCACAAAATTTTCTCACGGACAATTTCTTGTTTCGACGACATGACTGGAACTACTGAATGTATAACTATGAAACTTGGCAGATGTGAATAATACACTATGGATAAGATCTACTCAAATTTCTAGGTTTTTTACTCATACGATACAAAAGTTACAGAAGATTTTCTGTGTGCCATTTTTATCGAATACACCCTTTAGCTCTTGGAACATGGAGGATTTTTCCCAGGCTTTTGGATAGGGATGACTTTGGCTGACTTCCAACACGAGGGGAAGTAGCCAAGTCGGAGGTATTGCTTGAAAACCATCGCCAGATAGTTATAGAACTGGGGGCTCAATTGCTTGAGCTCCAAGTTCATAATGTTATCGAAACCTGGGGCCTTCATGTTCTTTGAGTCTTTGATATAAGTAAAAAAAATCGTCAGCTAAAATCTCCAACTCCTCTGTGAAGTCGTTGGGGCTTATATGGAAGATATTAATAAGCGCAATAACGGCAGCTTCGTGTAGACTGACGATGTTTTGTCCAAGATTGTGGGAGCTGACGAAGTGTTGACTTATCTCAGCAGCCTTTTCTGCAGGAGTTATCAAGCGATCCTTAGAGTCATTGCTGTATAGTGGGATCAACGGTGGAATGGGCCTTGGCTTAGTTTATAACATTTTTGTCAACTTCCATAACGGTTCTGCACAATCTGGGAGAGAGCGAATCTTGTCGACAAAATTGTTATTTTTGAGGTCCACCATTCTGGCCTTGATAATTTTTGTTATCCGATTGCAATGAGTTTTTAAGGTAGGCAGACCAGTTCGCTGGTATTGCCTTCTGATGGCGTTGCGCAATTGTATTAATTCTTTAGTGGGTCTATCAATGGGTACAGAGTTGCTCACCTGATCAATCACCGGTACATGTTGCTCCCGGGCCTGGGAGATCGCTTGTTCGATACTTTTCAGTTGCCGATCGATGTCATCAGTTGACTCGAGGTGCACGTTGAAATTGACGGTGTAGTCTCCCATTTGGCACGATGGTAGTTCCGTCTGGTTATCCGATGCCGGTTGACCGGGGACCCAACTTTGGCCACCACTGAATAGTGGTCCGAGCTGAACTCCTTGTGTACTACCAGCTGGGCGATGTTGTTCCCCATCTTGGTAAGGAAGATGTCGATTGTCGAATGGACCCCGGATCTGCTCAACCGGGTGGGAGTATCCGGGCCTAGGACGGTGTAATGGCCCTCTTCCAGATCTTCCTGAAGAATTATTTCATTCCGATTTCACCGAGTGTTCCCCAGGTTTCGTGTTTCGCATTTAGGTCGCCACACTGACCAATAGCGGCCCTCGGATAAGCGGTTCAGGAGAATCGTAGCTTTTCTCAACCGGTTTGTTTTTAAGGTGTCATTCAAGTAGTGATTCAAGGACAGTTTATATGACTGAAGCTTCAAATCGTCGTGAACTATGGCTCCAACGGAAGATTTGGAAATTTTCAGTAATTTCACCAACTTTCAGATGGAAGAATTTCGCTTGATTCGTCGCCGGATAATCTCGCGCATTTGTGGAGTCAGAACGGTGCGCTTTTTTCCTCTCCCCACGCGGTCATCTAGCGTTCCAAGCTGTTGGCATCGTTTTATTGCGTCACTCACTGTAGATTTTGCCATATTCAGGGTCTTTGCAATCACTGAAACAGTTTTTCCTTTTCAAAAAAGTTCAATTACACCAGCGCGCAACTCATTCGGCTTCATTTTGAATGAATTAGAAATCACATCTGTACCAAACTTACTGCGTATAAAGACAATAGGTCAAAATGTTAAACCATGTAGCTATGCTTAGTTTAATCCCCTTGGTTGTGTTGAGGCATGCCGAGAAAGTCTGTACGGATAATTTGCAGACACCCTGTAGACCGTTGAAATGTTCAAAGGGTGGTCGAAATTTGTCTCGTTCAAAATCTTTCGAAATGCTCGTGAATTTTGTACTTTGGATTATTTGGGTCATTTGGGATCAGTGCTGTGAATAGTCATTTCGACCCAATGCGCTAAATTTGCCAACAACTCGTTCCAGAAGCTGATTTTCACAATAGCACGTACGACAAAATTGTTGTGCTTGATTATTTACATATATTTAGTTTACAATGTTTTGTTCTTTAAAACTTTAAACTTTAAAACCTAAGACGTGTGAGCGTAATATCGTAACAGCGTAAATGATATTCATCATTGAATATCATTTGAATATGACAGTGAATAGAACACTTTCTATATACCAATTAGGCAATGCACTGTTAGCAAAGTTGTGGAATTTGTCAAGAGTTACAATTGTAACATACACTATATTCATAAATTCAGCTGCTGAACCAAGTTATCGATAAATTTATCCAAATGTACGTAATGAATTTTTACAGCACTGTTTGGGATACTTTACCTCGAAAGACGGGCTTCATGCATCACCAATTGAATATGGTTTTTACTAGATATATGTGTGTAAAAAGCTGCCATATGTGCCAATGTCGAAAACATTACAGCTTTGATACATAAAGCATGTATTCGATAAAAATGTCACACCAAAAATCTTCTGTAACTTTTGAACCGTATGAGTAAAAAACCAAAAAAATTTAGCAAATCTTATGCATAGTTAGACTATATAGTCTCATAGGTATTCATACAATAGTTCCAGTCATGTCGTCGGAACAAAAAAATGCAGAAGTCGCGATGACAGGGTCAGCCATAGCTAACGTAGTTGGGACTGCCTTCGATAAAAAATGTCTTGATACAATAATAAATTGATAATTTCCTATGTTTCTTTAGCATTTTCAAGCTTATTGCTTTCACAATTAGCTTATTGCTTGCTCTCAACTTAGTGTTCTAAATACACTTCCACTGTTATGAATTGAGAGTTTTCGATGCCAAGTACCATTTTTGCATAAGTATGATTGTGTGGCAAGTACAATTATACGCTATGCCCAGAGAGTCGAGAAATTTTCCTTAACGAAAAATTCCTAGACCAGATCGGGAATCAAACCCAACCACCTCCAGCATAGTGTTGCTTTGTAGCTGCGCCTTTACCGACTGAGCTAAGGGAGGACCCAATTTCCTATTGTAATCTTTATTTGACGCCAATCACAAATAGACCCATGATTACAGTTTTTTTACATGTTTTGTCCCTTAAGTCTTTATAAATATATATGTTACAGTATTTGGCTTATATTCTAGTACATTTAGAAGCAGGTTATTAACAAATGTCATTACCGTATTTCTTCAATTTAGATTATGTCGTTGTAACGTTTTCGCAATTCATATTGTATGTTGCCATCATCCGATTCGAGGGCCCAAATTTAGCATAATTTGTACGATAGTGGCTTGAAGTAAAAAAAAAATCGATTTCGTAGTTGTCGACTTGTAAAAATTAAGTTTTGATGAGACCATTGCAAATTCTCAACGTTCTTTTAATGTTTGGATGCTCATGAGCAAACAACGAGCTTTATAAGATGGTAAAGGAAATCTTGCATAACCTAATTTTCGAAGTGCAAACAGTATAAATTGCGTTTGAACTGATTTTATTCGTTGTTCGTGCGTGACTGAAAAATGTGACCATAGCTACTACGCTACAATACTCAAGTATTGACCACACATATGCAACGTATAATGTTTTAACTATGCATGGATCATGAAAGCTAAAACTAAATCGTTTTATAAATCCTAGCATGCAACTTGCTTAGCTGAGTATTGTGTTATAGTGATCAATGAATGGTAGTTTCTTATCTAAAATAACACCTATATCCTTAAGTCTTCCGCACTTTTCAACTGCCTGATTTCCTAGAAAGATTGTATGGGCTAGTGTCTTCCGCTTTCTACTAAAGGATATCGATTTACACTTTTGGACGATTAGCTGCAAAAGGCTACCAATTATAAAATAAGAGTTCATGGTTTTTGAATAGCCTAATGTCTTCTTTGTTTTTTTTTTATTTCTTAAAATATCTTTAAATCGTCGTCATAAATAAGAATTTTTACGTTTTTTTAAAATGAGGGATATATCGTTTACAAATAGTATAAACAAAAGAGCGCCAAGGTGGGAGCCTTGAGGGACTCCTGGAGTAACTCGAACAGGATTCGAATTCTTGCCTTTAAATCTGTTTATTTGTTGTCGATCAGTAAGATTAGACTCGAGCCATTTAATGAAATTTAGCTCAAAACCCATTTTTTTTGCAGTTTGGATAGAAGGATGGGTTTATCAATGCGATCAACTGCCTGGTTGAAGTCTGTATATAAAGCTTCAACGTGGTTTCTGTTGTCCATGGCAACCAACAAATAGTTAACGAATTCTAGTAAATTTGTATTAGCTGAGCGTCCTTTGAAGAATCCATGTTGCAATGTAGAGATTCTATTTTTAATTTGACAAAACAGTTTTTCGTTAATGATCGCTTCAAAAAGTTTTGGAATGCAAGAGATAATGGCAATACCGCGATATTTTCTTTTTAAGGATTTTGAGATAGAGAGTTGATGTCTTCAGCAACGTTGTGGAAAAAGTTAATACAAATAGCTTTGCTGAAGAAATATAAATCGAATGTTGAACCCAATTCTATCTCCAATTGGTTTTATAAGAACTAACCTCCAAAGAAACATTTTAATTGAACTAAGCTTTTTGAGCACTTTAAGGTCAGCAGCTACCTGTAGATTGGCATCTTTTGATTGCTGGTACAAGATCAGTTATTCTCGTGTGCTGCCATTGCATTTGAATATTTATTTAGAATAAAACGTACATAATTCTGAGTAATTTGGTTGTATAATACAAAACAGTTAAGCTTTCATACTAACGAGCAGTTTGAAGATGTTTTGTGGTTAACATCCATACTCTTCACGCCAAAGTTACGAGTTCAACTTTCACCCGGATAGGCCACTAAAAAATACCTAAAAGGTGTTTACGTGACTACTATAGGAGATGATCCAGCCGTAGCTGGAAATCTCGATATAAATGAAACCAAATGAAATAACAACCAAGATATTCAAAAAATATATTCAAATTAAATATTATATTTTTCAACTCCCAGCTATTTTAATTTTTTTTACAATTGTCAATAAGCATTCGGTTTGTATGTATGATGATTTGAAAAACTTATTTTATATGTATGTCTAATGAATCACGAATAGTTCTGGTATACTGAACATATCAAATACCGTTTAAGATTTTTTAACGCAAACAAAAGCCATTGAAGGCAAGATTCCACCAGTGGACACAAAATGTAAGTTCAAAGAATAGTAGCAACAATTAATATGAAACTAGCGATTTCAAATTGGTTCACTTTTGTAGATCCCCTTGATCTGAACAATACATTCTTGCGCTTCTCGGTACTCGAAGCTTTGTTTTGGTTTTGTTTCGCTGTGTTATTTTGACAGAATATTTGAGGGTGTGTTCGTGTGAGTTAAGTTATTAGGTGCAAATCATCAAGATTGTCAGCCGTGAGCCGAAGACTAAAGGGCGATACGGTCAAAATTTGGTCAATATCAACTTGACGTATTTCTTTCAATTTTGCATTTAAAAAACCTGAACACCCCTCATTTTGAAGGTGTGTGTGTGTAGAATGTTGCTCCTATTTTGATTTTGGAATTCACTCTTCAGTTGTCAAAATGCCGTCCAAGCAAGAAGAGCAGCGTATCAAAATTTTGCTCGCGCATCGCGAAAATCCGAGCTACTCGCACGCAAAGTTGGCAAAATCGCTAAAAGTTGCCAAATCAACCGTTACAAATGTAATTAAAGTGTTTGGGGAACGTTTGTCGACAGCCAGGAAGTCTGGATCGGGGGGAAATCGAAAACCGGAAGCCGCTGAGACGACAAAGAGAGTTGCCGGTAGTTTCAAGCGAAACCCTAACCTATCTCTCCGAGATGCCGCAAATAAGCTGGGTGTATCGACTACAACCGTGCATCGAGCCAAAAAACGAGCCGGACTATCGACTTACAAGAAGGTAGTGACTCCAAATCGCGATGATAAACAAAATACGACGGCCAAAGCGCGATCCCGGAGGCTGTACACGACGATGCTGACGAAGTTTGACTGCGTGGTAATGGACGACGAAACCTACGTCAAAGCCGACTACAAGCAGCTTCCGGGACAGGAGTTTTATACGGCAAAAGGAAGGGGGAAAGGTAGCAGATATTTTCAAGCACACGAAACTGTCAAAGTTCGCAAAGAAATATCTGGTTTGGCAAGCCATCTGTACCTGTAGCTTGAAAAGCAGCATTTTCATAGCTTCCGGGACTGTCAACCAAGAAATGTACGTGAAAGAGTGTTTGAATAAACGTCTGCTGCCTTTCCTGAAGAAACACGGTTGTTCCGTACTGTTTTGGCCGGATTTGGCATCTTGCCATTACGGTAAAAAGGCCATGGAGTGGTACGCCGCCAACAACGTGCAGGTGGTTCCCAAGGACAAGAACCCTCCCAACACGCCAGAGCTCCGCCCAATTGAGAAATACTGGGCTATTGTCAAGTGGAACCTAAAGAAGACCAAAAAAACTGCTAAGGACGAGCAGCAGTTCAAGGCAAACTGGCTTTCTGCGGCGAAGAAGGTGGACAAGGTGGCTGTACAAAATCTGATGGCAGGGGTCAAGCGTAAGGCTCGGCAATTCGGATTTGGAAAAGCGGAAGCCTAACTGAATATAACTAAATTCATTTTATACTAATTGAACTTGAAAAAGAAATTTAATTTGATTTTTTAAATAAACGATTTCACCGATTTACACGCGTTTTCCCTTGACCAAATTTTGACCGTATCACCCTTTACATCCATTTTGATCTTGACTATCCAGCCTATGTTTCATTTTCATTTTAACGAGAAGAGTTTTTGTTCAGGAGGTTATTTACTTTTGTTAACAGTGATGGATGAATGGGCTATGAGTTCAGCCCTTTAGAAGTTTGCCTCGAGAACAGATTCTGCTTCATCGTATGTAGCACCATGCTAGAGTAACTTCTGTTTTAAAGGGTGGAACGTTCAACAATTGGTCAAACATGATTAAGTGCACACTGATAAGTTTATTATATATATGATCAATCTTTATTTCTTTTGAAGCCCATCCTCTGCAAATCATAGGAGCATTATTTGATTAGGCTTCTGATTTTCCAAATGCGAACTGTCGGGCTGTATTTTCACACCTTCCATCAAGTTGTGTACCGCTGTTATATCCAGCTTATTTGATGCTGAACGCAAATTTGCCTCGAACTGTCTTTTACTTCCAACTGTTTATTGAGTTCTCTTGAGGTCTCTTTTTACGATTGCCCAATATTTTTTCAACTGGGCGCAATTCCGCCGAGTTTGGAGGGTTCTTCTCCTTCGGTACAATTTGCACACTATTGGCGGTACACCATTCTTGAGCCATTTTTCTGTAGTGGCAAGATGCGAGGTTTGGCCAAAACAGCACGGAACAACTTTGTTTCTTCAAGAAAGGCAATAAGCGTTTTTGCAAGCATTCCTTTCCATAAATATCTTGGTTGACAGAACCAGTCACGAAATTATCGCTTTTTAACCCACAGGTGCAAATCGTCTGCCAAACCAACTATTTTTTCGGGAACTTTGAAATTTTTGTTATGCTTATTTTGAACCTTTCCTTTTCCGGTAGCCGTATACAACTCTTGACCTGGGAGCTGCTTGAAATCAGCCTTGGCGTATGTTTCATCGTCCATTACGACGCAATCAAACTTGGTCGACAAACTCGTGTACAACTTACGCGCTCTCTTCCTTTGTCTGTTGGGTTTTGCTTGTCTTCTCGATTTGGTGTCCTTATATGTTGACAGTCCGGCTCGTTTCTTTGCTCTTTGCACTGTTATGAGGGATTTCCCCATTTGTTTCTCTATGATGGAAAGGTCCTCCCTTAGCTCAGTCAGTAAAGGTGCAGCTACAAAGCAACACCATGCTAGAGGTGGCTGGGTTTGATTCCCGGTCTGGTCTAGGAATTTTTCGTAAAGGAAAATTTCTCGACTCCCTGGACATAGCGAATGATTGTCCTTGCCACACAATCATACTAATGCAAAAATGGTACTTGGCATCGAAAGCTCTCAATTAATTACTGTGGAAGTGCATTTAGAACACTAAGTTGAGAGCAAGCAATAAGCTAATTGTGAAAGCAATAAGCGTGAAATGCTGAAGAAAAAGAAGATGATGGAAAGGTTGTGGTTGCGTTTGAAAATGCTGGCCACTATTCTTCCGGTCGTTGCGGCTTCCTGGTTTCGGTTTCCTCCTGATCCCGGCTTGCTGGAAGTCGTCAGACGTTCTCCGAACACTTTAATAACATTCGTCACGATTGATTTGACAATATTAAGTGATTTTGCCAAGCTGGCGTAGGAATAATTTGGATTTTGCTTACAGTAAGTCTCAAAATTGAGCGTTCACCCATGACGTGAAGAACTTTTCGATTTTTTTGGGGGGATAATACTTTACAAAAATATTATTTCATAGACTGCAATAATTGAAAACAGTTTTGATGTTACAAAATTGAGCGCACTCCTTTACAATTTTCAAACCAATTCGTTTTATGAACAGAATGTTGGCAATTTTAAGTGATTTTTTCTAACAGTGCATACTGTCAACAACTCTCAGCTGCGTTAGTTATGTTTGTCTGGAAGTTTATTATGTTTGGAGCAAAATGGCGACCACCAGGAAAGAAACCGATATTGCCACGTGCACTCAAGTGATCAGTATGTGCCTTCGTGGTAAATGCCATTGGAAGAACACATTCCACAGTCCAGAAAATCGTAATAAGCGGAAATTCGAGGGAACTTTGAAGAACCGCACAGGCAGAGGCCGCAAACGGATCATCACCGGTGCTGACGAACGAGGAATCGTGTGAACAATAAGAAAAGAACCTAAGACAAATATTCCGAAATTGGCCAACGTGGTCGCTGAAAATATCGGGAGATCCATCAGTGCTCAAATCATCCGGCGTGTGGCTCACAGACACAATCTGAGGGGAAGGGTTTCTCGGAAGAAGCCTCTTCTTTCAAAAGCAAATATTAAGAAGCGACTGGATTTTGCGAAGGAGCATATTGAAAAGCCTTTGTAGTTTTGGAACAAGGTGGTTTTCACCGACGAGACGAAAATTAATCTATTTGGATCCGATGGAAGACAGATGGTTAGGAGAGAATCGAATTCGTCGTTGGAGATCAAGCATCAAGGTCAAGAGGTTAAGCCGTACTGACAAACACGGAGTATGCAGCGTCATGCTGTGGGGTTCAATGGCGGCCAGTGGTGTGGGTTCTATGGAGCTTATCGACACCACGATGGACAATGCGAGAGCAAAATTTTGATACGCTGCTCTTCTTGCTTCGACGCCATTTAGACCACTGAATAGAGAATGACAGAAACAAACAAGAGTCAACATTCCGTACTCTGAGAAAAATTTCATCGTTGTACCGACAATTAAATCATGGTCAGGATGACTATCGCATATAATGGTTTCAATAACCATGAAAATGGTCGAATTTACCACGTTCGTGGCATTTTTGACTATGATCATGGTAACAAGGACTATTCCGACATTATGGAAAATGTTGCGTCAACTATTTTTAATGGTAGTTTTGACCATGATCATAGTCGGTTCAAAATCACTATACTACAATAGTCAAACATTCTAATAAAATTTCAGTAGGCCAGTCGAAGTATTCCTCGGCAAACCGATTGTTTATATTTTAGCCTAGAATGATGACAGATTTGAGAAGCTGGAGCTGTCAGCATACGAATCACGAAAACTTGAGTAGTATATGCAAAATGAAGGGTACCGAGCTGAAAGTTCTATTTTCGGTAAAAAAAAAAATTGACAAAAGATTATTCGATTGCCGGCGTGGGTGGTGTAGTGGTAAGCGTGACTGCTACTTGGCACCCCAGTGGGTCTGTTCAATCCCAGTCGACGTCGGTGGTTTTTCTGAGGCGAATAAATAATCTGGTCTGGTCCCGGCTCATTTTTATGGGTGGTTGGGTAGGGGCCGGGGGGGGGGGGTCGTCGTCGGGGGGGGGGGGGGTGTCACCATGGGGGGAATGAGGCAGAAGAAAAAAAAAAAAAAAAAAAAAAGATATGCTCCTTGGCCCCGCCTCATATCATTTCTAGGGTTTTTTTTCATTAGGGCGAATCTACAATTGAGAGACTCTCTCTGGGCTCGCTCTCTTTCATTCATATTCCAATCACCTTTACGTTTTTCATTCTCTTATTTGTTGAGTATGCTACCCAGCACTGTTGTGTTTCGATCTGTACTAAAGAATCCCTCGAAAGTTTTATAATGGCGATGTAATGAATGAAAGAGAGCGAGCCCGAAGAGAATCTCTCAATTGTAGATTCGCCCTAATGAAAACAAACCCTAGATTTGGTTATACTTAAATAGAAGAACATAAATACATCACACACATATTTTATTATTCGCTCGTATCGTAATGCGGATGAACTCATCCTCATTTCACTAGGCAGCAAGTACAGTATTTTTACCTTCATTCGCACATATCTCTCAATCACTCTACTCCTCGCCAATGCTAATACAATTGAACGCTGTGACTCCACATAGCTGGCAGATACGAAGTTCAACATGCTTGAATTGTTTTTTTTTTTTTCTAAGACGCAACGGCACGTTCCTTCTCTTTTTCTCTGTCATTTTCAGCAGATAACAACCCATCGCTTGTAGTACAGTGTACGAGCACCTTAGTTGGTGAGTTGCTCTCTTTCTATCATCATTTGCTTGGATGTAAGATTACGTGCGTTGCAAATAAGGGTTGCCAGCCTTTTTTGGGAATTGCATTTTCGAAATAATCCCTCATAACCAAAGTAATCAGAAATCGAACTAATAGGCAATTTCCTTTTCTAATGATTGAATTTTTATAACCATCAATTCATTTTGTATTCCTGGCAACTCCGGGCCATTAATGCTGAGCGTGGTCGTTTTATTTTCTCGTTTGTTTCACCCCAATAGCACACTCTAATCATTTGAAACGCAAGCCCGAGAACGTGTGATGGTATGTATGCATGCTTTGGGTACGGGTGTGCGAGCAAGAGAGCACGTTTCAACAAAGCGTGAACCTTACGAGAATGTTTAATAGCCAAAACCAAACTCCACATAGGTAGGTTAGGTACGCTGCTGAAGCGAGGAAAACGACTGGCACTTTAAAAGGAGAGATTGGTGTTTCTGTTTTTGACTTGAAGCCTACAACGCACCCGGTAGAAGCAAAACTGCGGTAGGGCGAGGGTTGGGAAAGTTTGATGGAAAGAAACAGTTGAGGCAGGCGTCTGTTTAGATTTTGGCGGGATTTTTTGTGTTAGTGTTAGGTACCACTAGTGGAAGCGGTGTGCGTGAGTTTTGGTGTTCGTCTGGAAGTAGCAAAAGTAAGCTCGAATTATGGATCATTTATCGGTGATTATATAGCGCATTGCGCACATTTTTAGGTGGGGAAAACGTTTTTTAAAAGGTGGTGTTTTTTGTTTTTTTGGTTCGCTTGTCTCGTGGCGTATAGGGGAAGTGGGAGGGGGAGGTTGGGGGGAGGTAGGCAAGCTGAGCACCGTCTATTTTTTTTTGGGGTTTCCGATTGCGAATCAGGTAAAACTTTTAAGGGGTCCTAAAATAACTTTCCAAACATTTCTGTATAGTTCTATGTAGGGGTGTGTGAAAATAATCGATCGAAATTTTTGCGGTGTGGCAACAATGATCATAATATTTGTTACTTGGTGGTTCTTTCGGGGGGGGTCGCGGGGGGACGAGCTAGGGTGGGGTGGCGTGGGTGCGTCACCTAGACCACAGCACTCACCCCTTTGACATCCTCTTCTCGCTGATTGTCAGCCACAGCAGCACCTTCTTGGGGAACTTAGTGTGTGATATGAACTTCACCTTGGAGCTCACTTCCTTCGAGGGGGAAGTAAAATACGAAGTGTCCTGCCAGTCGTTGCCATCCAGGGTGAGATAGGTCTCGTAGTCCATCACCACCGCCACGTCGCGATTCGTCGGGAAAATCGAGTTGACCATCTTATTCAGCCGCTGCCGCTGCGTCATTGCCTGCAGCTCCGAAACTAGTGGACACGACTTCCGCTTCCTGACATGTATGTTAATGTTCGCCAGGTACTTTTCACTGTTTGGCCGGTTGAACCGACCTCCCGGCCAAGCGCACGCAGCGATGTAGCCACTTTTCCCTCGGTCTTCCTCTTCAGCATCCTATGGAGCTTCTTGTCGCTCAGGGTCGTCGGCCGTCCGGAACCGGGCTTTCTTTCGATGTTCTGATTGTTGTCTAATAGTGCTAAGATGTTGTAGATGCCGGCGTCCACAAAATGCCGCAAGATGTCCGTTTTCGACGCAGCGGGGTGCTGTTCTTTGAACGCGCACACTTCTGAACGGAGTTGCTTCACTATTTTTGCCATCACGGTTAGAGTTCGACTGATAGAGCTGTCAAATTTTGTCTGCTGACTCATGAGTTACTATGATTGATGCATGGGTAGTTTTGTCAGTGCGGGTGAAGGTAAACTCATGAAAAATGTGCAATTTTTGTCCATTTTTTTTTAAATGCAAACGTTAAGAAAAGAAAGAGAGGGAGGGAAAGGGGGGGCTTCCAGCAGTTATGAAACGAATATGAATCTTCCTGCAGTTCAAAAATCCACCAAACCAAATCCGACATCAAACCAGTAAACGATAAAAACGCGACTTATCACCCCCATTCACTGCGTTCGAGAACACTGATGCGAACTGACAACCAATATGGCAGACAATTTTGACAGTTGTTGCAAATGACTTCGATATGTCCAATTAAAATCGGTTTGGATTTAGCCTGTTTTCTTTCCGACAAGCAGGCTTACTCAGATCGAGCTTTGCCGTTTGCCCTTGCTGTTCCGTTATCGTTGTGTTTGGGCTATTATTCAATACATTTTCAATTAATAAACATGGCTGTTAATTTATTGATGTGTTTTTCACTTTCGTATTTGAATTACGGAATTGAGCCGTTTTCATCAATACTTTAGCAATATTTACTTTCCGGAATGCGTAAAAAGTACACATCTTTTATGTTTTCGAAGGGAGTTGAAAGTATCAATTTTGGACTTCTTAAAAGGAGCTAAAAGTATGCATTTTTTACTTTTCAAAAGGAGTAAAAATTATGCACATTTTTACGTTTATTCAGTTTACGCAAATGAGAGTAAAAATAATATACTCCTTTTGGCTTAGTCCCAGTTTTCCTCGAAAGAACATAATTTATAGTCATAAGAGCGTAAATTGAGATCACCGTGTATGTTGCTGAATTCAGCAGCAGTGCATTTTCGCTCAAGCTGATTCATTTCTATTTTCAGCGAATGAAATGAGTTCATCGAATCAAGTTGATGGAATCCATTTTTGACACCCTTTGTTCACGCATCATCGTAATGACGTTGTAACGTTTGTTTGAATCATGGTTTGCGCAAGAAATCAATCTCGAATAATAATAATTCTATTTCAAACTGAAACTTATGCCATTTTGCTATGAAAATATTCTGATAATTTATTGCCCATTGAGTCAGCCACACATCATCATATTGTGCGTTCTAAAGAGTTTTTTCCGTCAAGCATTATGGAAGAATTCATGCAAATGATTAATTACTTGCAAGTCGGCACATTCAATACGAGCTTCACTAATCATGCGGGATTGCATTTTTAGTTGAAATTCACTAAACAGTTTTTTTGTATGCTATTACATCGTCACCATTCTGCTGCGTGCACTCTTCCGCAACGGAAACGTTTTTTCCTCTAACTTTATTCCATGGCACTGCCAGTTTCTGAGGCTAATGTTCGTTTTTGAAGGTAGGTTCAGTTAGATAAAAAGTGAGTGGATGGACCAACAATCAATATGAAACTAGCGATTTGAAAATGGTTCACTGTTGTGGAAACCCTTGGTCAGAAGTACATCTTGCAGTTTTCGGTACTAGTAGCTTTGTTTTTGTTTTCATTGGCTGTGTTATTTTGAATGAATATTTGAGGGTGTTTCGGTGTGAGTAACGTTATTAGGTGCGAATCGTTATGCTTGAAACCGAGCCACGGACTGATGTGCCGGAACTTCCTGAGCCAAAAACTACACAGGAACAACAAATGAGCTAATCATTCTTTCGGACTCTGCTAGCTGTCTTTCGGCCAAAGAATGTGGTAAATCACAACATCTTTCGATACAGGAAATTGAATACCTAATACGGAATCGTCCGATTTACCTTTGTTGGATTCCCGGCACACCGGCATCCACGGTAACGAAGAAGCAGATCGGCTCGCCAGCTAAGGCTGTCCCAAAAGAAGATTCCATTAAGGCAATGACAAGCTATTCGTCAACAGTGGGAAGAACGGTGGAGGCAGCTAACCGGAATTTAACTATTGGAGATAAAACGTGAAACTAAAAAATGGATCGATCAGAATAATTCCGATGATCAGCGGGTACTCACTCGACTGCGCATCGGTCATGCACGGTTGACACATGTCTTCCTGTTGAAGAAATCTTCTCCACCGAGATGCGAGTGTCGTTGGACGCGTTGGACAGTCGTGGATGTTTGGCAAATAATCCTGCAGTGCAGAAAATTCGAAGGGGCCAGGACAAAATATGGGATCGATACCTCGAGCCTTTATACGGCGTTGTGCAACGACGATGATAGTGAACAGCTATTGCTGAAGTATCTGCATGATAGCAACATTTATCGGAAGCTATGAAAAACGAAGACAGAAGCGAATTTTAAGAATCCCAAGGACAGGAAGAAAAACAGAAGTATATGAAAGTAAACATCAAAAGGAATGAAAAAGGAAGACTATAGCGAAGAAGAAGTCGTGAAATAGCATAATGGAGGAAAAAATGTTGAAAAGGAAGATTATGGGGAGGACAAAGACGGAGAAAAGCATGAAAGGGGGAAAGAAGAAGTCAATGGAGATGAAGATAATAAAAAAGAATAGAATATACATGGAGGAGAAGAAGGTGATAGAGAGAAAGATGACGGAGAGGAAGATGACTGATAAGAAGATGATGGGGAGGAAGATGATAAAAAGGAAGAAAAACATGACGAAGATGAAGATAACGGAGATGAAGATGGCGCAGAGGAGAGCAAGATGACGGAGAAGAAGATGACGCAAAAGAAGATAACTGAGAAAAAGATGACGGAGAAGAAGATAATGAAAAGTAAAAAAAAACGAAGAAGAGTATGACGTAAAGGAAGATGAAGAAGAGGGAGGAAACGAAGAAAAACATGATGGAGAAGAAGATCCCAAAAAAGAAACAGAACATGTTGAAGAACAATAGAAGGAAACTAAGGAAAGCAATATGTCGCAAATGAAGGCACTGATAAAACCAAAGAACATGATGAAAGCCATAAGCGGGAAGATTGCAATTGTTTGAAAAATATGTGAAAATTAAAGAAAATAGAAAAAAAAGAGAAAGTGCCAACGAATGTGAACTATTTGAAGGAGCTCCAACCAAAGGAAAGAAGCTAAGAGAAATTGAATCATATTTATTATAAACAACACTACTCACCTCATATTGTACTCTCTACTACACTTTGAACAACCGAAACTGACATGAATGCATCCAAGGGATGTAAAGTGTCATAAATAAAAAAACAACAACAACTACAATTAAACCAAGCGTTGCTCCAAATTCCTTAGCTATGGCAGGAGAACGTTCAATTGGTGTTCAATTCGTCGCGCAGTGGTCCAGATATGTAAAACCCGGTCAAATTGCATTATCTCTTGAATATTTTGTTTTAGACACATGCAGTTGTTCGACAAGTTTCTGAAAATCTTTCTTATAGGTCGGTATCGAGTTCGAAAGAAATTTCTTTTTCTATGTTAATCCCATGTTAAATTCCGTTTACTGAAACGGAAAAGTAAAGAATTGAAAAGAAATTTCTGCAGCAGTATTCACCTGAAAAGAACGCAAAATAAAATTGGAATTTGTAAGGTTTCCACGAAAACTAAGTGGAGCTGTCACTTTTACTTCCGGAAAAATATTCCGCTCGATTATTCCGTATGTGAAGGTGACATTTCCTTCCATGCAGATCAATTGTCGAAATTCCGCTTGGTAATATTGACCAAAATTTTGTATCCTCTCTACTTTTTAAGTCAATACTGGCCTTATGACATTAATAAATAACTTACCAATCTTCATGTAAAGGTGATCTGAAACAGATGTTTTATTAAAAATATACATTAAATGTATTTTCTGTAATGTTTTAGAAAATACCATTATTTGAGACTTTTGTAAAGATGATAGTAAAAGTACTCAAAAAATAGTAAGTATCTATTCCTTCAGTCTATTGAAAAGTGGAACGAGTGGAAACAGTTTGTAGTAGAATATGTGTCCATATTGAAAGTATACTAGAAAAAAAGTTTGTTTCGAGCATCGGCTGTTAACGGATGTGTCGATGCTCTGTTGCGCAATATTTTTTTAACCGGGTAGCGCGTTGTCTATTGTTTTGCAATAGATCCTACACATCATTATCAAACTTCTTTCTACCTACCTTACTTTCCTGCACCTCTTCTAGGTGGGGCTTACATTGATACTTTTAAGATAGACTAACACCCCTTGCATAAAAAACACAATTGATACCAGGAAAAACAAGTGAGTTTCATTATAAATAACTTCAATCAGACCTATTGCCCCCAATCACGCTAAAAAAATCAAAAAAGGTGCAGGTTTCATCCGCACATTACATGCAAAAGCAGACTACCATTTATTGGCAAACCATCATTCGCTATTTGCCAACAAAGCAGGCCTTATTTGAATTCTATCAAAACATCTACGATAAATTAGAGACTGTAGTACCTCAAAAACATAGGAAAAAAAAGCAATTAAAAATAGTAAGAAAAAGATAAAAATGATATGGACCTCATAATATATTTGATTATCTGTAATGAACTGAATTTTTTTCAATGAGATCCCACATAAGGAGTACAGTAGAATAACTGAAACTAATATTAAATCAGGCCCGAAATCGTTTTTCAGCCTTGTTAAAGATAAGAAGAATTCAAGAAATTCTCCAACAAAAGTTCAATTCAACGACAAAGACTATACAAATCCAACCGAAATCAGTAACCTATTTGCTGATTTTTTTCAAGATGTTTACACAACTCATAACGACAAGGATCGAGATTATCGCTCTGAACTTTCGGTATATTTCACTGTTGATTATGTATCCCAGAACGGAATTTTGCCTTCTTTATGCACATGAGACGCCTCGAAAGGATCTGGTCCTGATGGATCATCACCAGTATTTTTGAAAACATTATCAACGAAATTAGTGACACCCTTGTTTTGGCTTTAAAAAGTGGCATATTTCCCCTCATATGGAAGGAATCGTATTTGGTGCCGATCTTCAAAAGCGGTAAAAAATCAGATGTTAAAAACTATCGTGGGATTGCAGTTTAATCTTGTGTTCTCAAACTATTTGAGTCCATTATGAATCAACACACCAGTGAAAAATGTTATTACTACCAAGCAACATGGCTTTATGAAAGGACGTTCTACTACTACAAATTTACTAAATTTTGTAAATTTTTCAATTAATGCAATGGATGAAGGTAATTATGTTTAAGCCTTATACACTGACTTTAGCAACGCATTTGATAGAGTCGATATTCCTTTGTTGCCTTTTAAATTATCTAAGATAGGTTTCAATCATAAATTATTCAAGTTTATTTCAGAATCAAAATTCATTCTCTAAATTCGAGTTTTTATCCGATTATCACCGAATTTTCAGAGCGCAAAAAGAAACAATGAAAGTAAGTTTAAGCATCATTCATTTATTTTATTTCGCCTTAATATCCGAATGCGCGAACCTTGGCCTTAACCCCAGCCATACGGTTCTGCACGATCTCAGAATCGACATTTTTTTGCATATTGACCCATGCTTTCTTCATTTCTTCTACATTCTTGACCAGTTAAGATCGTTTTAGAAGATGCTCCTTCATAATGGCCCAGTATTTTTCTATTGGGTGCAGTTTCCGGAGTGTTTGGGGGGTTTAGATCTTTCAGCGCGAAATCCACATCATTCGCCTTATACCACTCTAGCACGTCCTTCGTGTAGTGACATGATGCCAAATCCGGCCAGAAGATCGTCGGACCGTCGTGAGCCTTCAGGATAGGGAGAAACCTTTTTTAGAGACACTCTTCTAAATACACCTGTCTATTCATGGTACTTGCGGTAACAAAAGGTGTGCTTTCCGCAATAACAAATCGCTTGCCAAATTATGAACTTCTTGGCGAACTTCAACATATTCTGTGTCACACTTATCCTTGGCAGTCACATACAGGTTTCCTGGAATATGGTTGAAGTCCACCTGCACACATGTCTCGTCTTCCGGGCATGGCTTTTTGTGACCGTATTATGTTTCTCGTCACGGTTTGGGGACTTACCTGAATCTTAAATGTACGTAGTCCAGCTCGAATTTTGGTATTCTGCACGAAAGTCTTGCTCACATGCAACTTTTTATCCACATCTCGAACTGAGGCATTCGCTTTCCATGTAAAGGCCACGCGTTTGTGATCGTTCTCGTTGACCTGGTGGCTTTTTTTTCGGATCTTCGCTTTCGATCAACAACCAGACGTTCTTCGAACCATTTCATGTTACCAGACATTGTGGCAATTCGCGATTCCAAACTTTTTTTTTCCGATGACACGATGCGACAGATCCTTATTCTCAAAGTACTCGTGCAAAACGTTTTCGCGCACGCACTGTTCTTTCGTCGCCCTTTTGAAAACTTTTGCACACCTGATGAAATCAACTCACAGTGTGTAAACAATACACATTAAACTACGTCTACGCAAAATTTCAATTAATTTTACACAACGTATCAAAAGATAGAGCAATTTGAGTGTGTGCGGAGTTTAAACGGTACACCTTTTAAGACTAAGTTGAAAGAGATGAGCAAATTAATTCAATCAAACACTTCTTTTAACGACATGCGTGTTCGTTAGTTTCAGGAGACACATCTCTGTTTACGTTCCCTGATTTTTCAGGGACATGAATTGCGTCTCGTGTAAAATTCATAACTTCTAAGTGGTGTGGTCTCCACATCAAGATACACAAAAAGACCGTATTGAGTCAGTGCAGAAACAGTTTTAATTGTATGCTTCGCGTAAGTTATTTTGGAGCTCTTTTCGGCTACTTTCTAATGGATCTCGATGTTTATTAAAATAGATAGTTTTGAAAAACGACTTAGTTAGGATGAATGCATCAACCTGTTCTTTCTAACATTCAACACTTTCATATGTGCGCATCGTCACGACATTATAGGATACGAAGCGAGCATGAAAGAGACAGTTGATTTGTTCTGTCATGCCTGTCGTGCCTTGGCATTGATCGATTTGTTTCGATGGGCCATATTTCGACAACGATTTTTCATTTGGGCCTAACTGACAAACGTAAACAATGGCTTCTTCCGTAAATTTCTCGTTTTACAAAATCTAACCATGTTAGCTTTAAAACTATCGAATAGAAGGACTCTTGTTCTTAGAAATGGCTGTGGTAGATTAATGAGGCAAGTTTCCAAGGTCGACAAATTCAAGGAAGAAGCATTTGTGTACGTTTGTCAGTTAGGCCCAAATGAAAAATCTCTGTCGATTTCAGTTGCAGATGTCCAAAATTGTCAAAATCGTGTAAACTATGGAACATCTATATGTGGTTGACAGCGACGTTGACCCCCTGTTTATGATAGCTAAGGGATGGGCCATAAACCACGTGTTCTCATATATGAAATTTACAGACCATACATTTTTGCCCATACTTTTTTTCAAATGTACATGGAGCATGTATTTTGATCAACTCCCTTCCCCTCTGCCCCTTCCAAGAAGACAACGTGGCTTATGGACGGTCTGCAATGTTTATGTTTAACTGATTTATCTTTCAATTCAATTACGCCACGCTTTTTATGACTGCAGAATTTTACCTAACCTGGTGTTGAAAAATTATATTCTACTATTCAACGTGTTCTGCGATTGCAGTACGTCCTCAAATGGTACGTGCACATTTGGTTTTGCAAAATTATACCTAACTAGGTATGGATTTTTTTAATGGATACGATTTACGTACGTATATAAAAAGAAATATATGAAGGAAAACATCAGTTGTGTGCTAAAGCTGACTCTGTGGTAAATAAAAATAAGAAAAAAAAAAAGCCCCCTGGGAGGTGTTGGATATAATGTGAAAAACAAAAGAAGAGGACAAGTAATCGTTTGAATTTTTTTTTTTTTGGTGTGTTGGGTGGGGGGGAGGTATAGTGGTGGGTGTGTGTTTTTTTTTGTTTGTTTTTTTGGTGGGGGTGTATGTGTGTGGGGGGAACAAAAATAGGAAGTTCATTTTCGTGGGGTTTTGGGGGCGCGGGGGGTTGGCGGAAAATGGGGGGGTGGGGGTAAAGGGAACAGTTGGGGGGGAAAAAAAAAGAAAAAAAAAACCGGAATGGAAAGAGGGAGTATGTGTGTTTTTTTTTGTGTGTTAGGGGGGTAAGGGGGGGTGTTTTGTTTGGGGGGAGGGGGGGGGGGAAAAAATGGGAGTGGTTTGGGGGGGGGGGGGGTAGAGGAGGGGGGGGGGGGGCTATCCACAAATTATGTAAGGGAATAGGGGGGGAGGGGGGTTCCAAGTTTTCTTACATTTGCTTACGAGGGAGCGAGGGGGGTTTGTCAAAATCTTACGTAAGATAAGAATATGTATAAAAATTTATATGTTACAATTCTTGAGTAATTCATGTTAAGGGCCTAAAAGCCATTTGTTAACAATGACTTTAAATGTCGATTTCTCTTGAATCTTAAATCACTTTGGTGAAATTAGAGCAGCATCTGGTAGAAGAATGACAGTTCTACCACATGGAGTAGCTGGATATAGTAGGATACTCGTGATTCGTGAGAGATCAACATTTAAAGTCATTGTTTACAAATGGCTTTTAGGCCCTATTCATGAATCACTCGAGAATTTATTTAATTAAATAAACTTGCAAATGGGTTATTTTAAACTTGCAAATGAGTAATTTGATGATACCGTGTAAACCGCGCAAACGTCAAAACAAATCAGCCTATACCGCGTAGTTCGAATTCAAACTCAATCCGCTTGCGTATCGGTCCACGAAAAAGAATTCAATTGAAAAGTTGAAGTTTCAGTTGAAAATAAGTGTTAATTTGCAATGTCTAAGAAAGGCGATTTACACATCAAGTGGTGCCAGGCATTTAAAAATGCCAACCCCGGATTATCTGCCGCCAAGGCCCAGCTGAAGGCTAATGAAATCTGGAACCAGATGAAGGCGGAAAACAAAACATTCGAGAGTTTTGAAAGAGCATTTAAACAAAAAATCAACCTCCTGGAAGCAACAAGGCTGCAAAAGCAGAGCATGTTCAATAATTTTTTTGTTAAGGTAACTATGAATGTTGGTTTAAAACTTTCATACTAAATTATTGTATTCTTTTAGGCGGCTCAAAAACAACGACCGGGGAGTAGCTCGCAGGATCAACCGACTTCCTCTTGCATCCCCGCAGCATCGGGTTCTACTATAACTGACGCTGAACGCACATCAGACCAGAACAAAAACTCTTCTAAGCCCGACGAGCCTGTAACAACGGCTTCTACGCAAGAGAAAAACTCCGACGCAGGACAAAATTGCATCGGAGTTATCAGTTCTACGAGCAAGGAAGGACGCTTTAATCGTGGCAAGAGATGCGGGGCTGGATGATACCGCTGACCGGCAAATTAAAAAGCTGAAACTTGAAATTGAGGCTAAAGAGCAGTCCCTGACGTCAACCAAGAAAAATGCCGAGTATCAGCGTAAATTCCGAGAAAACCGTAAAAAACAACTCGAAGATATCCTAGCCAAAAATCCCCAAGAGTCAGAGTCCTTCAGATTGCGTAGTGAAGCAGGAAGACCAGTGTTTGTGGAAAATGACCAGTTATTGGAAACGATTGTCGACCTCGTTGTTCTGAAAACTGCAGCGGATTCAAGAAGACGTACAGAAATGCTTAGAACGTATCGAACACTTGACGAGCTGCACAACGCCGTGAAGGAAAAGGGATTTAACATTTCACGAAGTGGACTCTATATTCGATTGCTGCCGAGAAATTCGGCGACATTGGAAGGAAAACGACACGTATCGACCGTTCCGGTGAGTAGCGCATGATTCTGAACGAGGTTGAAGTTGTTGTGTAGGGAGACTTGTTGTAGTTTTGATAGTTTTGTTCACTTCGTCAAGGCGCTCTTTGTCGGTCAAGATATTCATGGTGCAGTTGACAACCGGAATATAGCAGTCGCGCCAATCGATCTTACTCCCGTTCCATGAGTCCAAAAAACTGCGCATCTAGTGCGCTGTATGGCGCATCTGATGCGCTATACAGCGCACTAGATGCGCCACTGTTTGAATTCATAGAACGGGAGTAAAATTGATTGGTGCGACTGCTATATTCCGGTTTTCAACTGTACCAGGAATATGCTGATACTCGTCGTCTAGTAACCAAAATATAAAGAACGTTGATGTCAAATTTGCCGATTGGTTTAAGAAAATTTTCCATGACGAAGAAAACCCAAGCTGCAGAAAATAGAAAACAGCTCCTTTAACAACAGTCAGAAAGCGGTAAAATATTTTTAAAAAAGTCGAGCTTTGCAAGACAGGCACTTTCAATTTACTTGAGTAGATTTGAAGTAACGTTCAATCAAATTGAACAGCTCACACGGGTGATTAGTGTCACAATGGATATTGATCATATCCCAAGGAATACCAACATAAACCTACCGACACAGGTGTTATAAGTGGTAAAGCATGATGGTTAGGAATGAAGTATTTTCCTATAAAATATCGCTCCAAACAATCATACACTGCTACACATTATCCAGTTCATGGTTTAATAATCTTCAGCTTGGACTCTTTTCTTTGGGTTCATAAAAGATAACATCTCGGATAATCACATCGAAATTTTTGTTTTCAGCTCATAGTGATTGCTCTTAAACATAAGTAAAAATTATAATCCCTGGACAAATCTCCCGTGATTTTTCAATAGGACGTATCTACGTAGGATAACCGTGTATTAAACGTCCTTTTGAAAAATCAGTCCAGAAATGACACTGCTTAATTGAGCCCTCGGATGGTCGTGTTCACGGATAATCAAAAATTTCACAAAAATTAGGGGATAAAAATAAAATAAATGTTATGGGTAAATGATGAAATTGATAGTTAGTTACTTATTTTGACATCTGCACAAAGTTTCCATTTTTAGTCGATTAAAACCATTTTTTTATATTGTTTACTATTGAAGGTAATACGGATTTCCGACATTTTTTTAAACAAAATACAAAAAGTTGAATAATTTCGTTGTTTTTCAGTTAATTTTTTTTTTGCGAACGGAAATCCCTTCCTAGTCATAGTTTGATGCACTTGCCATCTAGAGCTTTAAATTCGAGCTTGCAAAATTGCACTTTTAATTTAACTAAACATGACCTGACATGATCTGACACGACCCGATATGACCTGACATGACCTGAAATGACCTGACAAGACCTGAATGTCGCTCCGCTGGCTGAGCATTTTTTGTACTACCAGTCGGTAAAAAAGTATAAATTCGTGAAAATGCAAAAATAAAAAAAAACTAATTTTGTGTGCATCTTCCTAGCTTTTTTAGGTTTAAGGTTATTTTATTCTTTTTTTTTTTTTTTGTTTTTTTTCTGGGCAGGGTACTCTTATAGGAGCTGGAGCCTAAGGCTAGCCCGTGTAAGTGAAAAAAATTAAAACAAAAAAAAAAAAAAAAAAAAAAAAAAAATATATATATATATATATATATATATATATATATATATATATATATATATATATATATATATATATATATATATATATATATATATATATATATATATATACAGGGTGTTTGGTTCCTTATTAAGAATCTTTCAGGGGCTGAAAGAAGATCATATTTGATGAAAAAAATCATTCTACGCATATGGTCAAATCTCAACTATTACAGAGTTATTGAACTTTTTTATTTCGGTGGTATGTTTGCACTTAACTTGCACTAACGCAAAGATTATTCTTTTGAGAGTAAATCATTAACGTTCATTCGAAAGCTAAGAAAATTTGCTTTAAATCGTTATCACAAAATTGCGCTGTTGAATGAGACAAGTTACATTTTAAGAATAACAAAGTTTGAAATTGGTAATTTTTCGGACATTTTTGCAGATTTTTTCCAATAAATGCATGATAAACTTGATCATTTTTTTTGACAAAACTGAGCCTCTTCTCATGTTCTATGATTCGTTCTTTGACACCAAACATCTATCTCTTTTAGTTTTCGTGCAATTTCATTATTAGCACACGATGTTAGGTCTTCAATTGGCATCTTAAAAAACCACCCATTCCACCCCACTATGCTAACGATTTCGACCCGTGCATATCGCGCATATCCATTGATGCCGGAGCCCCCGTAAATGCGTTTAAATGAACCGTCATCAGCATCGTTCTGCTTAAAAACGCGCGCCAAATGGGAATTGCTATACGATTCGATCAAGTGTGCTGTGCGCGATATGCACGGGTCGAAATCGTTAGCACAGTGGGGTGAAATGGGTGGTTTTTTAAGATGCCAATTGAAGACCTAACATCGTGTGCTAATAATGAAATTGCACGAAAACTAAAAGAGATAGATGTTTGGTGTCAAAGAACGAATCATAGAACATGAGAAGAGGCTCAGTTTTGTCAAAAAAATAATCGAGTTTATCATGCATTTATTGGAAATAATCTGCAAAAATGTCCGAAAAATCACCAATTTCAAACTTTGTTACTCTTAAAATGTAGCTTGTCTCATTCAACAGCACAATTTTGTGATAACGATTTAAAGCAAATTTTCTTAGCTTTCGAATGAACGTTAATGATTTACTCTCAAAAGTATAATCTTTGCGTTAGTGCAAGTTAAGTGCAAACATACCACCGAAATAAAAAAGTTCAATAACTCTGTAATAGTTGAGATTTGACCATATGCGTAGAATGATTTTTTTCATCAAATATGATCTTCTTTCAGCCCCTGAAAGATTCTTAATAAGGAACCAAACACCCTGTATATCAACAAACAAACGCTAGCAGTAAATAAGCATACATGCTTTATTGAAGCTGAATTACGACTTTCGTTGCTGAATAAAAAAAATCTGGCTGAAATGTAAGCTGAACAACCATGTTTTCAATTGAAATATTAACATTAATTCAAGTGTTTCATTTTGTTTGAAGAACATGCTTAGTAAAAGCTATTTTCGTATTTATATGTAATATATGTATTTACACAGTCCAACAAAGAGTTGAATAACAGTTTATAAAACCATTAAACTATAATTTATATAGCCTAGCTAATAAAACATGATATTGAATAGAATACAAGCGGTACTGTCAACACTTTTCAATTTATCCAATTATGAGCTGTAGAAAAATAATGCAAAAGCTTTATAAAGGTGCCTGAATTGACTTAAATTCTACCACTTAGTAATTAGTTGAAATACAGTTTATGCTCCTAATGCAACGCCTTTTAACTAACTTTGCCAATTAAACCTTATGTTCAGTTGAATAGTAGCTGTGGTTTTAACCAATATTCAGCAAAATAAACTTCAATAAAAATAAAAGTCGTTTAAATGCCGTATAAAAGCCTCCGAAGTGTTCAGAATTTTAGATGATCAATATTATTTCTTCAACTTAAAGTTATGCTAGATTGATGAAGCTGTTTTTATTGAATTCAGTTAATTCCTATGTTTTCGTTTACGAGTTGTTCATTTTTGGTGCCGGTAAAAAAGTATTGACCTGTTTTCAAGAGTTGAAATTATAGTCAACTGCTTGGAAACACTGTCAAACGAACGAAACTGAAACCACGAATGTAGTGCCATCTGTATCTAAACATGGTAAGAATGTGCAAGTAATAGTGCTGAATGATGCATTTGAGAACTCGTGGCTCTTGACCAAACAAAATGAAATTGTTATGGCTGGCCCACAATTTATACGTTGCGTTTTCGTTTGCGTGAATATGACAGTTTTCAAATGGGGTTTGCTGTCAAATTTACGTCAACGGAACGCAAACGTATCTATTGTGAGCAGCTTTTTAAGATGGTCAATATAATGAAAACGATATTGTGATTCATGGTTGCGCCACAACTATCAAGGCTCACTTCTTTACAATGCCCATCCGAATAGAAAACAGCGCAGTGTTAACAAATTACATCAGAAAACATTGTCATATCTTTGATTCGTCTTTTGTTCTACATGCACTTGTCAGTAATGCACGTAGTAAACCCGAACATGAAATATCACAGCTTGCTAATACAGACCTTTAAATAACACCATTTAGAAGGTTTTATTGTGCAGTTGTTTTTTTTTTTTTACGGAAATAAATAAAAAAAATTTTGGTGTGTAGTTAAATAAAATTTTTTTTTCTGCTATTATTCAATATAAAATATTGAGATAAAAAAAAATATTTACCTTGTGATCAAAAAGTTCCGGTAATTTGAAAAAAAACGCATTTATTTCAATTTTTAATTGATATCTTTATTATCGCCTTCAAAGTACTCGCCATTAGAGGCAACACACATATGCCAGCGCTTTATCCAATCATCCATACATTTTTTATAGGCCGATGAATGTATGGCTTTCAGTTCTTCCAGCGAATTCTTTTTTATCGCATCAATCGATTCAAAACGCCTACCTCTGAGCGCCATTCGGACGATTGTTGACTTGTGAGCATATCAAATTCATATACCCACGTTTCATCACCAGTTATGATGCGTTCCATGAATGTGGGATCGCTATCTGCGTTCGCAATCATCTGTTTAGCGACCTCAACTCGATGCTGTTTTTGCAAAAAATTCAGCTCTTTTGGAACAAGTCGTGCTTCAATGCGTTTCATGCCCAGAATTTCCGTCAAAATGTGTTCGGTCGATCCAAATGAGATATCAAGGAGTGCAGCTATCTCCCGAATGCTAATTGAGCGGTTTTCCATAACTAAATTCTTCACGGAAGCGATGTTTTCATCGGTAGTTGAGGTCGATGGTCGTCCAGAACGCGGCATGTCACTCACGCTTTCACGGCCTTCTTTAAAGTCTTTGTGCCAAACAAATGTACGATTTTGTGACATAGAGTCCTCACCAAAGGCTTTTTGCAACATTCTGAGCGTTTCCGCTGCAGAAAATCCGTTTGCAACACAAAATTTCACACAAACGCGTTGTTCCAATTTTTTATCCATGGTAAAAATCGCCGAGCGTCTATTTTTCGACTAACAAAAGCAGTTGTCAAAACAAAACTAATGGATAATTTGCTCTCACACTTTGACAGAATATCAGAACTAGTGTTGCCATCTTACACTAAAAAGATTTTACCGAAAAAATAAAGGCGGCCTTTTTAAATTGAAAATTACCGGAACTTTTTGATCACAAGGTATACTACATTCATTTTAGGATAGCCCAGTTGGTATGTCACGAGGGTGGGGGGATAAAAATTGATGGTTTAAATATCTCTTTAAAAATTATTTATAAATAAGAGACACTTTTTTTATATATATGAAAAAATATAATAAAATATATACAATATATTATATAAAAAAAAATATTTGTGTATTTTGTTGAAAAAAAAAAAAATAAAAAAAAAAAAAAAAAAAAATTTTAAAAAAAATTTTAAAAAAAAAAAAAAATTTTGTTGAAAAAAACACAACATTTTTTTAAAAATATTGTAGTAAAAAAAAATTTTATTATATCATTAATAAAAAAAAAAAGAATATATTATTTAAAAAAAAACTCACTTAGCTGAGCAAAGGTCACTCCGACTCTCGGAATAACCCTCAAGTTCGGTGCAGAACTTAAACAGCAGTTATTTAATTATCAGTTGAAATCCATTGCTGCAAACTTGCTTCTTAAGCATATACAATTTCCAGTGCCCAAAAGCACTTAACAACAGCTTAATAACTTTTCCGAATTTGTGTGAACAATGCCCGTACAAAAGCTGTGATTGAAAATAGCTCAGAGATTATTCAATACGATGCTGAATTAAATCGCCATAACGATGTTTCCTTAATGGGCGATTGTTTGTTGGGAATCCAACAGCCGATAATTTCGGCAATTCAATTTACTGAGATTCGGTGAATAAATTACCGAGATTCCGCTAACAAATTAAAATTTTACCGATACTCAGCTAACAAACAATCATTTAATAGGGATATCAGCAAAAGAAACTGCCGAACTGATCGGCTGTTGGACATTTTGCCGAGGTGAATTGTTTTTTTTCTTGTACAATGAAATATTCTTTGAATTAATATACTTTTAAGGACAGGGAATTATTCAATAGTATGTGGCCCGAAATCAACAATGTCCTCTATTTGATGTGGAATTGATGCGTGTAAATATTTCCGATCGATTCGTACAAAAATTGTGCAAACGTTGTGAGAAACGATTGAGATATTAATGCTCAAAACCTGACTACCTTTCGTGACGGTCGCAATTCTTTTTCAAAATTTTACCCCAGTATAGAAAACAAAAATGTTGTCCTGCGTAAAAAGTTAGTAAATTTTTTCTTCTAACTGTTTTGTTTTATTATTTTCAGACAGTGATTTTGCGCAAAGTTGAAGAGTAAATTGAGGTGCACTCAATTACAGAAAAAAAATATGTCATCTCCTAACGTTGAAAAGTTAAGGGTTATTTTGTCTAAAATCATTTGAACTTTAAATGTTTATATATGAGTGGGAAAAAAAGGATAGTTCTTTGGTTTGGTCACCATACGCTAATAGTATATTGCACAAAAATTGCTTTAATTTATTTTAATCATTTTTTTTGAATTTTGTGTGTGTGAGAAAGTAGATTATTTTTTTATATTTTTTTGTTTTGGGGGGTGTGGGGGGTTGTGGTGGGGAGGGGAAAAAATTTTATATTTTGGGGGGGGGGGGGGGGGGGGGGCGGGGGGGGGGGGTGGGGGTGGGGGGGGGGGGGGGTTGGGGGGGGGGGGGGCCCAAGTAACAATTTAAGTTTTATTCCAGCCGTATGGCATTCCTCCCGGCTTTGTTGATAAAACTACATTCAAAACTGTTTTGTCTACCAATACCTCCTCTATGCATCTCTAAAGTCAAAATTTGTACAAAGTGGCCCACTCTATAGACGGTTGTGAAAACAATTTAATAAAACCTTTATAAGACCATACAGATTTTGAAAATGTTCTAGTGATAGATGCTATGACCACTTGAGAACCTTCATAAAACCTATTGGCTGCCATGAAAACCAGCATGTGGCCAAAACAGCTGTCAAACATCACTGTGATATCGTGGTTGTTTTTTGTAGTTCTGCTTTGTTCGATTCTTTGCTTTTCTGATTTATTTAGCAGTAAATAAGGTCTATTTGTGCTGGAAATTTGTTTTGGATAGCAAAATACCCAAAACAAATTGAGTTTTTTTTTACAGCGTATCATGCTCCAAATCATATATGAATTTAATTTTGTGGTGAATATTGGCATGAAAAGAACCAAAAAAAAAAATGCTTCTCGGAAAATATGCGAGCTAACATCAACAAACAAATAATTAAAACAAATATATTCGATAAATTAAATGATGAATTTCTTGAAAATTCATGGAATTCTATAAGATTATCTAAAAAAACGCAGAAATTAGTCTCCAATCTACAGTTCATTTGCATTACATATACAATTTGGTGCATTCATTTTTCCACATTTCAATCATTTGTGCTAAGGAGTGTATCGAAAAGTAGTTATAAACTTCCAAATAATAAAATAGGCATGAAAACATGGTTAAAATTAACATACTATTTCAGTTTATTATAGCTTAACATGTTTACAAAAGATCCAAACGGAAAAACTAGTCATCATGTTCATTTCTGTAGAATGCCCGTACCTTTGATTTGACACCTGCCATCAAATTCTGCACAGTGACCTTTGTGCACTTCCTGGATGCCGCTGCCCAATTTTTCTTAAAATCGGTCATGTTTTGGGACACTGTACCATCCTTCTTAAATATACGCTTGACTATTGCCCAATAGCGTTCGATCGGTCGCAACTGGGGACAGTTTGGTGGGTTGATGTCTTTTTCTACGAACTTGATGTTATTCTCCGTCAGCCACTGTAGAGTGGATTTGGCGTAATGTGCCGATGCCAAATCTGGCCAGAAGAGAGGAGGGGACTGGTGCTTTCTATACAATGGTAGCAACCTGTTCTTCAAACATTCCTTTTGATAAATCTCAGCATTTATAGTTCCTTTTGTATAGAAAATTGAAGAACGCAAGCCACATGTGCAAATAGCTTGCCAAATGAGCACCTTCTGACCGAATTTCTCCATCGCAACAGTCGTATCTGCGGTTGGCACACGTTCTCCAACAGATTTAGTATAAAACTGCGGCCCCGGTAGCGTTCTTGAATCTTCTTTAACGTATGTTTCGTCATCCATCAAAATGCACTGGTCGACATTGTCCAAAATGCAGCTGTACAGCTTTCGAGCCCTGGTTTTGGCACGAGACTTTTGTTCCGGAGTTTGTTTGGGCACTTTCTGCTTTTTGTACGTCTTCAAGTCATTCCTGCGCTTGATTCGTTGAATCATTCCGATGCTGGTCCTGAACTTCTTGGCTAGATCGCGAGTAGAGGCAGATTTGTTCCGTTGAATATAATCCACAACTTTTTGGTCCAAATCGGGGTTGCTGGAGCCGGGTTTCCGGCCACTTCTTGGTAAATCCTTGAGGGAGCACTCCTTACCAAACTTTTCGATGATGCGTTTTACACTTGCCGGGTGAACATTTACTCTTTTCGCAATCTGGTTGTAAGTAACACCCTTTTCGGTGCACCAAGTGTGCAGAATTTTCTTTTTAGTCTCAAATTCAATTCGCGACATTTTGAATACAACTTTATCAACGGAAATGAATGAACCGAATAATCATTTTTGACATGTACACAAAGCAAATGGCGCTTACACGCTAAAAATATATACAGTAGTTTATGCGTAATAACGCATCGAATGTTTATAACTACTTTTCGATACACTCCATATTGGCACGATAAGAACCGAAAATTAATGCGCCTCGAAAATTTTGCGAGTTCACAACAACAAACACAAAATTAATACAAATATATTCGAAAAAAAAACATTGAATTTCTCAAAAAATAATAAAATACAAAAAAGTTTTCTAAAAACAAAAAAAAATTTTTTCTCTTCTCTATTTTTTTTTTTTATTTTTAGAATTTGGTGCATTTATTTTTCCCTATTTAAAGTTTTTCGTATATTTCAATACGGCGATTGGAAAAAAAAACACAATTCTGGCATAAAGCCAAATTATCTTCGCAATGACTACTTTAAAACTGTTTGGTTATTTGATGGTTTCCCTCAATGCCAATTTGCCGTTTAATGCATTTACTGGATGCAGAATGGTTTTAAAATGCTTTTTCAACTGACCATAATAAGATAATATGAATGAGTCCTAAAACGGCTTTTCAAAACAGCATTTTATGAGTTCATAAAGTCAAAATAAAACCTTGGATAAGAGTAAAAGGAATAAAAAAACGAGGTTTTAAGATCGTTTCAAACAAGCTGGGTAGGTTCCCATAAACCTCGCTAAAATACGAAACCTATTGGCAGTTCTTGGTGTCATAATAAAACCAAACTGATTTCTAGGGGCTTTGATAAAACCTTAATAAAACTTAATAAAGCAGGATGGTTTTGGCAATGTTACTTGAGTAATTTGTTTGTTTTTTGGCTTATTTGTGCACAGACGACGACGACGACGACGCCGTCAATGTGATCGAACTTCCTTTGTTCGTGCGGATTCATTATCCTAAAATTTACTGAAATGACCTTTGGATCGTTTTTGGCAAGGGGAACTTATGCTGGAGTGAGCCTACAACCCAATAACAGAAACGAAAAAGAAACCGAGGGTGGAACCATTTTGGTCAATAACCATTCTGCTCCATCATTTCCGCTTTCTCGTTCCGTTCTCTTTGGGTGTATGTAACGCATCTCTAACAAAAGAATCTGAAAGCCTCTCGGAAAGAAAGTGGCTTGGCCTGGCGAAACAGTCAAGTTGATGTACGACAATGTTACTCTGTGAACCTGAAGAAAACAGAAAAAAAAGAACGACTTCAGGCATCGTGCTGGCATTGAACAGACTCAACCGAGAGAAAAGTTACCAAGTCGCAACAGCTTGTCCTCTGTCGCTCGACTACCAATCCGTTGCATCTCAGCCTCCGATCCGAGTGCCTCTGGTTAGTGACAGGGCTGCCTTGAAAATCTATTTTTTTTTTGTTAGAAAAACACTGAAAGTAGAGACTTCCTTAGGTTCCTGCGATTCATCTAGTATTTTTTTAAATTTTACAGCGTTTCACGCAGTTGACATTCCAGATATAAATTAGGTAAAGTTAATCCACTCAAAGTTAGCTTATTTCGTTTCAACCTCATTCGAGATATTAAAGCTTGTTAGGAGTATTTTCTGGTAAAAAAAAAATCATGCAAGCATATTCAAAATCTTGCTATAGAACTCCAAGCACTTTATTCGTCACAGTACAAGTACAAGTATTTTTCCTATTCTAGATCAAAATTTGGAATAGTCTTATCTGAGTTCATCGGATCCCATTCTTCGATTAACCATGGATTTGATGCATTATTAAGACATAAACGGAAACAGTCCCGCTCCCAAAGATGGTCAAAACGACTCATGAAATCAGGAGCCTAGTGTATTTTAACTTTATGAAAATACACCATGATTTGGGTTCATGATATCATGATTAATGCTCCTGTAACGCTCCCGAGGCGTTACGAATTATACTGGTGAGAGGAAATCATGAATCGAAATCATCATGAGTCACTGCGCCCCAAATCATGATTTGAGTTCTGAAAATGGCTCATGATAGTGGATGCGCAAAGTTTGTGATTACGGGCTTTTTTTTTTTCTAGGACCATGAATCCAAATCATGTTGAACTAAATTATTTACGAATTTTTTGAAAACCTAAGCGCTTTCACACACGCTAGGACCACCGACACAAAGATTAACATTTCCCTAACATGATGTTGATGCTAGTTTCCGAGGGGCTGCTGTGAGTTTTGAGAAATTACGTTTGAATCTCTGTTTCCCTCTTTGTCTACAAATTCAGATACGACTTTTCAAATAATTTGTCGAGGATTGTTTGACAATTCACTTACCTGTTGTAGCGGAGATGAAACTGAACGGCGCTGATTGAGGCATCTGCCTGACGGGTAACGGGTATTCTGTTGGAAAAAATCGGAAAAACGAGCACTGAATTTAGTCGGCAGCAAACAACTTATTCTTTCATATTCCTGCTCGTTAATTTATCTCACTTAACGGTACTTTAGCGGACACGAGATGGCGACGGAACGCACGAACTTCTAAATAGAAATAACCTAAAATTCAACACTCTATTAAACCGTTCAAAATTTCACCTCCGAACGCGAACGACGCTGACACATGATTGAGCACGTTTTGACAGATACACGAAACGATGGTCATGTTTTCTCGTTCATGAAAATAGTTGTGCTGAATCATGATACTGTTCATTTTGGTCATTCGTAGTCATGATTTCATGATTCATAGTCATGATTTCATGAAGGAATACAGTTTCTGGTTTCATGATATACAAATAATGAAAATTGGATCAGATTTGTTTTCGTGTAGTTTGGTCCTTTACACATTCAGAAATCATCTCCAATTCCGGTGTTTTGTACCGAAATCAGGGGCCGTATTGCGGATCTCGAAACGAAGAACTTTTTCTCACAAGCGTTCGTACAAAAAATCGTTCGTTTCGAGCTACGTAAT
>JAHHFK020001925.1:0-86825 GCA_024533555.2 Aedes koreicus
AGGGTGCGGCAGAAAATAGTGCGAAAATGTTCAAACTTGAGTATTGGGTTAATTCGTGTAGCTAGTGACTAATTTCTGTCGAAAGTGTATTTGTTTATGTTTACTTTCAAGTGCTGCATCCAAACATTCTATTTGTTTTATTGCAAATTCGTCAAAATGTTCGCGAAAGAAGTGATCACCAGTTTGTTGCTCGCCCAGAAGAAGCCGAAAGAGATTGCCAAGGTGGTAGGGTGCCAACAGTTTACCGCATAAAAAAGTCCCTGCAGGATGGTCCTAAACAGCGGAAGCCGGGAAGCGGACGTCCGCGCTTTGCACGCACGCAGAACGTTATCAAAACGGTCCGTGCAAAAATTGCTCACAACCCGGTGCGTTCCATAAGAAAACTTGCAAAGGAAGCCAATATTTCGGAGCAATCCATGCGGACAATCATCAAAGAAGACCTGCATGCATCTTACAGAGCCAGAGTGAAATGCCACTTGATTACGGACCGGGTCAAGAAACTACGAGTGACTCGTTCCAAGAGATTGCTTTCCTTGTTGAAGAAGGAAAAAATGATCTCCGACGAAAAGCTTTTCGGCATCGATACTGTGGCCAACAGCCGCACGGACCGGTTCATTTCACCGCAGAAAATGGAGAACGTTCCGGAAAATTCAAATTTCAAACCAAACATCCGGCTGGTGTCATGATGTTTGGCTTGGTGGCGTCCAACGGTTAGAAAATGCCGCCTGTTTTCATTGATGCTGGAGCTAAAATCAATACCGAAGTGTAGATCGGTATTTTAAAGGACCAAGTGCTTCCCTGGGTGAAGGCCAACTTCTCCGAGGACCAAAATGTTGTCCTACAGCAGGTTGGAGCGCCGTGTCACACGTCCAATCGAACCTAACAATGGTTGAACGATAACATGAAGTTTTGGCCGAAAGATTTGTGGCCCCCTAGCAATTCAGATCATAATCCGTTGGATTATTCGATTTGGGCATACTTTGAAGCACGAGCCTGCAAAACATCACACCCTAGTGTGAAAACCCTGAAGTCAACCATAACACGCACATGGCACAATGTCGGAGGACTACGTCCGAAAGGCATGCTCTGGCTTCCGGCGTCGGCTCGAGGATGTTATTAATAAAAATGGAGAACACATTGAATACATTTGTTGATATTATTGCTTGAATTAGTTGAAAATGGGATTTGAAAGAAATAGGACAAATTTTCGCATTATTTTCTGCCCCACCCTGTATATGAGGTAGTTGGAAATGGTGGAGGTCTGGGAATTGGGGAAGATTCAAGGTAAATGTGATTGTTTACACTTGGCTTTGAGGCATGAATTATGAACTACTTCTTCAAACGATTAACAATAATTGCTTTCTTGTTTCCTTAATTAACCTAACCTGTGCGGGGCACTTCGGCGTTCATGTTACCCGGGGTGCCCTCCGCGGGCTCGGGGGGGCCTCGGGGACTCGGATATCCCACCCGGCATTTATATCTGCACACCAACCCACCACCCCATTCCATCGTATGGGGCATCAATGAAACGGGGTGGCACGCATTCGTCGTGTGCAGCGTTTGTCACAACAACTCAGTATTCCCACAATTCACAACCCGGCCAGTCATTCAGTCGGTCATCGGCGGTTGATCAGACGGGACTTCAACTTCATTATCTGTAATTTGGGTGGTGCTTTTATCGTGTAGATCGCACAAACAATCGACGATATTGTAGTAGGTAACTACCTACTTAGTCATCAGCAGTGCGTTTAGGAGCATTTTAGTATATACCGAATATAGCTTCATATGTGTGTACATTACAGCAGTGACTAATCATTTCAGAACGGGAAAAACAAGCAAACAAAAAAAAAGTGTGTTGGTTCCAGTGTATGGTTGAAGGTCGAAGCCAAATTTGAAGACATCTCGCCGTCTTACGCGTATGAGAATAAAATCGAAATTAAAGTGAATATTCGGTTGAACTGAAAAGTCCGTTAAGTTATTTTATCCAGGTAGAACCTAATTATGAACAGTGACTAAGACGAAACCTCCAGCTACAAGGCACAATATTGCTCTTCGAACGTGTAAGTACCAGCACCAAAATAATCAAAGAATTAGATTTATCGTCGTTTTTTTCATGAAATTGAGGAAATTACTCATGCATTAATCCTTCCTGTCCCCATATCGGAATATTGTCTGTTGTCGATTGGCCAACATACAGTTAGGCTTATCAGTAGGCACATATGAATATTGACGAAGAAATATCGCTTGACGCTCGCTCTCGAATTTCATTTGCGCACCCGCACCTGTGTTTGAACAATGATTTTCAAATGTTGTTGGTTTTAGCCAGCCAAACCAAAGCAAGCCGGTGTCAGTTGATTTGAGAGCAAATGCGACAGCCGGTGCTGTTTCAAACGCATATGGAACTTTTTTTTCGGGTGTATGCTGTTACAAGTTATCTAGATTACGAAGAGGATAACGCTTTTTCAACTTGGTTTGTTACAGATAAATAGAAATAGTTCGAGGTACAAACATGTTTTAAAAATGTAGTGTTCTTCCTGGCAACAGTTCAACTGACGATATACGGTGCCAGTATCATTTTTACTTTAATATGCTTTTGTGGTAGGTTCAATCATATTCTATGCCAAAGAAGCCAGGAAATTTACGAATAATTCCTATGCCAGAGCGGGAATTTAACCCAGACTTCTCCAGCATGGTTTTGCTTCATAGCTGCGCCTTTGACGATTAAGCAAAGAGAGTTACGTTACTTGGTTACTTTTGTGGCCCACTTTTCATGGAACAAAACAGTTAAATTTTGGTTCAAAATACGCTATTCACAAACATATCTACTTTCACCGTATTTGATCTACGCGTTCTATGTTAAAACAACCGAAATTTGAGTACTCATTAAAATCTTTCTGTTGATCTCGGGTGAAAATTTGTTTTTGAAATCTCTACAAAATTGGCGTAAACATTTTTTTTCTGCGGATATCTCTGTGTCTAAGTATGTGGAATCTACTTAATTCAGATAAAAGTATGGCTGTGTACAAGTGAACAAATTTAGTTTGAAATAACAGGTTGGCAATTAGTTATCACGGGTTTGAAACCAATCGATACCGACATATTTTTCACCTTGTTACTTCAAACTATGTTTATTCACTTTTGAGTAGACAACAGTAGACGTATCCTGCTTAAAATTGGGTTGTTTTTGTTTAATTTTTAGGTTTTGAAAGGCACATGCGATTTAGCGAAAGAAGTGATCTGGTTTCAAGTCTGGATCGGTTGGGGAATTTTCCAGTTGGCATACCCAGACGTTATGATTAAACTCCAAGATTTGTCATTGTGGACTACAGTAATCCTACAATCTATCAAAACTTAGCGACACAATTATTTTCGATATTTTTTTATATGAATGAAACTTTGCATACGCGTTTGGCTTAGGAGACTGAGCATTTCCCGCGCTAACATAGATTTTTGTGACTCAAGAGTCAGTTTTAAAGAGGGCGTAAACATTTTGAATAACACTACCATTTATTTATTTATTTATTTATTTATTTATTTATTTATTGATTCGCCAACAGATAAAAATGTTCATCCCAATGACAATTAGATCAAACTGAATTACATACAATAACTAACACATACATCTTCGAAAACAACGCTTATTAACATCACGGGATACATTGAAATTAAATACGTTATAATAGCTGTTGAAAACGCGGCACATGCTTTGCACAGGCTCGTGTTTGCCGTAGTTGGTCCTTGAGTGCCGGTTTATAAAGAAAGATTTTAAACGAAGGTTTCGTCGTCGAGTGTTGATGTTCAAGAGATCAAGTAAACTGGAACAGTCGATGTTTCCCTGAAGGAGTTCACCAACGAAACACGCTTTGGACACCATACGCATCCTTCCATCAATTCCAGGTTGATGAGCATACACCGACTTTCATAACTTGGCAATCTGCGAGGGTCTTGCCAACAAAGATGTCGCAGAGCAAAGCGTATAAACCTTCGCTGAACAGCTTCGATCCTCTGGACTGCATTTTGGTAGAAAGGAGACCAAACGACAGCACAGTAACTCCAAAAAAGGACGAACCGAAGAGCAGTATAGTGCCTTCCGACAATAAACGTCTTGTAAAGTTTTTTGCGAAGCGGAAGATTAATCCTAGCTGTTATGAGGCTTTAGAAATAATATAGGCTATGTGGTTCTCGAATGACAGATTGGAGTCGAGCATTACTCCAGCATTAGATCCTTGGCTGTTGTTTCACGTTTCAAACGTGTTCCTCGAAGGATGTAGTCGTGGAGATACATCGCACGTTTTCGGCCAAAGGAGATACACACTTAGAAAATTTTACAGTATTCGGTAATTTTTTACCGAACTTTCAACAGCTGAACGTTCGGTAATCCGATTTACCGGATTCCGGTGAAATTTTACAATATTCCGGTAAAAACATTACCGGAACTTGTCAAATTTTACCGAAATCCGTTAAATCGGCTTGTTCAGCTGTTGAAAGTTCGGTAAAAAATTACCGAATACTGTAAAATTTTCTAAGTGTATAGCCGAGCACTTTGATACATTTAAGGACATTCTGTTAATCCGGCACCAGTCGTCGAACACTTGTAGTTCCTGCTGAAGAAAATGGGCGTCTTCTGGACATTTTATGACGTAGTACAGCTTTAGGTCGTCCGCGTAGGATAATTTCAGGCATCTGAGGACCAAGTTAACGTCGTTCATATATAACAGGAAAAGGAATGGACCAAGGTGGCTGCCTTGCGGAACGCCGGATGTTACTGAAAAGCTGGACGAGGCATAATCTATAATCTTCACAGACATAGTTCTACCAGTCAGGTATGAGCGGAGCCAGTTCAACAATTGATCGTGAACCCCCATTTTCTCGTATTTGGAAATTGCAATCTGATGGTTCATTTTATCAAAGGCCGCAGAGAGATCTGTGTATATGGCGTCTATTTGATGACCGCGTTCCATTTCACGGACGACGAACGATGTAAATACGGTGAGGTTGGTTGCCGTCGAGCGCTTGGGCATAAAACCGTGTTGTTCAGGAGAAATAGTCATGGATCAGCCTCGTTCGAATAGCTTGGATACCGCACTTAGTGCAGCAATCACACGATAGTTGGCGACGGATCTTTTGCACCCCTTTTTGTGTATTGGGAAAACAAACGACTCTTTCCAGCATCCTGGAAACACACCGGTAGCTAATGACAAATTGAAGACCGCAGCCAGGGGCTCAGCGAGTGTGTTAAGGCAACGCTTCAAGACAATTGAAGGAATACTATCAGGACCGCATCCAGTTTAGTTTTTCATCTGCTTCCCGGCTGAACTCACCATATCACTATGGATAGTGAGTGAAGGGCCAAATACAGACATGCGGGGAACAGCTTCGAGGCCCTGGGCATCCAGAATTTCGTCGCAGAAGACACTGCTGAATTGCGTACGGAACAAGTTGGCGATATCCGCGACAGAGTCAGCTTCGTGAGTGCCGTCAGTCATGGTGGAGGGTAAACCGGTTTCCTTCCGTTGTTCATTCACGAACCGCTAAAAGCTTTTCGGTTTCGTTTTGAGACGGCTCTGCAATTGAGACTGATGAGAGTTGTATAAGCTGTTTGTAGTCGTCGTAGTTTGTCCTTGTAGAATCGGTGCGATATTTGCAGCTCTTTTAACTCGTTTCAAATGTTTGAGTTCGGAAATAGACCAAGCAGGTTTGGGAGGCTTACGGTTGAGTTTCTTAGACACGAATTGATCAACGGCGTACAGCAAAATGTTACACAAAGTCGAGGCGTCAGAATTCGCATTCCCGTTTGCAAGGGTCGTGTTCCAATTCACGGCGGCGAGAAAGTTATTCATTTCCCCGAAATCGGCATGGGTCAAGTCATAATAAACGTTTTCGATGTTGTCATGGAAGCTGTAGTTAGGATTAAACTCCAGTGTCAGTAGCAGAAGGGAATGATTTCTGCAGCTTTTGACAAGCGGTGTCGGAGCTTGAAGAACGGAACACCATTGACCAAATTCTTCGCTAATGAAACATAGATCCAGCAAACGGTTATTCGCGTTCGGAATGTCATTAACTTGCCGAAGTCTGGCGGTAGAATAAGCGTCAAGCAAGGAGAGAGAAGCCGGTCAGAATGACGAACAGGAATTGTCTGGATAGCGGATGCCGTTAGTATCGATGATCCATGAAATCGTACTGAGGTTAAAATCTCCCACGATGGCGATGTTGTCGCTGGGTTCCATTTGTGACACGATCCAATCCAAAGAAAGAGCGTGCTTTTCGATAAGGCTACTGTCGCTAACACGATCGGGGGGAATATAGACCACACAGATAAACAGACTCTTGGTTTTAGTTGATAAACCCACCCAAAGATGTTCAACCTTTGAGTCCTCTGGAGGCTTCAGAAGTCGAGATTGGAATTTTGAGCGCACGGCAAGAAAAACTCCACCGCCAGATTTCTTGTTGCTTTTGAGCGACGATCGGTCTAGCCGGTAGACATTATACGTGTCGTCAAACAGTTGCTTCGATAATGTGTTTATATTAAGCCAGGTTTCCGTGAAGGTGTAAACATCGTAGCATGTGTCACTGCATGCCAACTGGTACTCGGAGAGCGAACTGTTGATACCTCCTACGTTCTGGTAGTACAGAAGGGCTGTCAATGAGGGGGCGGAGGATTCAGCAGGCAGCGATCTGAAAAATGAGGTAGCATCAGCCCGAGCAACGTCATTAGATGAAGGATACTTGCCATAGATGGCAGCTTGGAGAGCTCTGTCCCCATAAATAGACTCAGGGCCGGGACGACTTTGACGGCTGGAACTAGCAATTAGAACATCGTTGAGACCGGCAGTGGGCACAGCTGAGCTAGGAGGGTCCAGGGCTTCCATACTGCATTGTTTCGAGCGTCCCAAACCGGTTGAAGTTACGATCGATGTATGTTGATGACGAGCATGGGTAAGATGACAGGTGTGTAACGTACTGGCAGGCTTTGATAACGGCGGTCTAGTGGAAGCATCAGCAGGAGAATTAATTAATAATTTATAGCTCGAAAACCTATGGTTGTACAAAAAAAAACTGTCTGAAAACAAGTTGTGAAGGTTGTGAAAAAAATATACACTGAGAAGAAAAATCCGGAAAAAAATCGACAATTAACATGAAAATTTAAATATCTCATAAATAGATTTTTGATTTTTTTATGTTTTTGACTGTAAAAACTTGAAATTATTACATAAATTTAAGCAAAGATTCCAGGATGGAGAAGATGCTCCTTCGTAAGAGCATCCGTTCTCGAGATATTTGCGATTTAATTTTATCATACTCGAATAATTTTCGAAAATACAACCTTTTCATAAGTTTTTCTAGATTCTCCAACAACAAGAGTTAGTTTTTCGAAATGTATAATAAATTTTACGCTTTTACGTCTCTGTGACCGCAAGATGATTGAATGAACGGTTCAAATAAAACAGATTATAAACTATAGAGGATGCATAGAGCTACTGTTTGTCTTATTTTCACACGCGAACATGCCGGGTACATAACTGTCACATATACACAACATAAAAACCAGGAAAAGATATTTTGCCAACGACGTCGGCGCTATGGGTCCTCTACAGTTTATAATCTGTTTTGTTCAAATGTTGGACCAACTTACCGCCAACCTGCATTTTAGGTAGCATCAAAGGTTCTCAGTAGCTTGAAAAACTCGTCCGTTAGGTAGCCCGCTGCTGGGTATTGACGAAAGTATACCTCTAAATCTAAAACTACCTGTACTTGGTATATACATTCGTTTCACTTCTCGGAAAGCATCAGTAAGAAATTTGTTTTGCGTGTTTAATAATAATTTCAAAATGGAATTCAATAAGGTGAAGTGTTGCAAACCCTATTTCTAAAACATGCTGCTCGGTAAAGCTTCGTAAATTAAACGAAAACATTATTCAAGGGCTAATATTAATGAACTGTGATTCGTGTCGATTACCTTTAAACAATGTGAAACACGCAGAAACTGAGTATGATATCGTTTGCATAAAAAAAAAATGGACAAAAATTGCCGATGTTTCATGGGTTTATCTTCACCCGCACTGACAAAACTACCCATGCAGCATCAATCATAGTAACCCATGAGTCAGCAGACAAAGTTTGACAGCTCTATCAGTCGAACTCTAACCATGATAGCAAAAACAGTGAAGCAACTCCGTTCAGAAGTGTGCGCGTTCAAAGAACGGCACCACGCCGAGTCGAAAACGGATATCGTGTGGAACTTTGTGGACGCCGGATACGCCCGTTCCGGCATCTACAACATCTTGGCACCATTAGACAACAATCAGAGCATCGAAAGAAAGCCCGTTCCGGACGGCCGACGACCCTGAGCGACAAGAAACTCCGAAGGATGCTGAAGACCGAGGGAAAAGTGGCTATATCGCTGCGCCCGGTTGGCCGGGAGGTCAGTTTAACCGGCCAAACAGTAAAAAAGTACCTGGCGAACATGAACATACATGTCAGGAAGCGGAAGTGGCTTCGGTGATGCAGGCAATGACGCAGCGGCAGCGGCTGGATAAGATGATCAACTCGATTTTCCCGGCGAATCGCGACGTGGCGGTGGTGATGGACGACGAGTCCTATCTCACCCTGGATGGCAACTACTGGCAGGGCACTTCGTATTTTACTTCCCCCACGAAGGAAGTGAGCTCCGAGGTGAAGTTCATTTCACACACCAAGTTCCCCAAGAAGGACTTTTCAAAAGGAGACCAGCCACACCTGGCTGGGACGATGAATGCACAAAATTGTATTTACAAAAATCTGACGCTTTCAAAGCTTTTCGTAGACACATGACTTTTTTTGACGCTTTCAAAGCTTTTCGTAGACACATGACTTCTTACTTCGAGGAATATTCAAAGCTTGAAACACAGCTCAAACAACTTGTCAAAGCAAAAAAAAAAACGCGGTTATTGGCGAAATTTTGTCGAGCGACTCTCGCGAGAAACCTCAATGACCACCTTGTGCAAGGTGGCTCGCAACATGCGTAAACGCTCATCTTCAAATGAGAGTGATGAATACTCCAACCGATGGATTTTCAATTTCGCAAAAAAGGTCTGTCCGGATTCTGTTCCAGCAAAGCAAAGCGGAATTCTCTATTGCTCGTCTTTCATCAAACAACTTTTCACCCAGATGCGATATGATAAAATTCAATCTTCTGAAAAATATCCCAGAAATCGCAAAAAGACGCTTGCTAGACCTATTTAACTCCTTACTACAAAACAACATAGTACTGCCAGAGTGGAGACAGATCAAAGTAATAGCTGCTCAAAAGCCTGGTAAACCAGCATCTGATCATAACTCATACCGTCCGATTGCTACGCTTTCGTCCATTAGAAAATTGTTGGAGAAAATGATCCTTCGAAGGCTCGACCACTGGGTTGAACCGAATAACTTACTATCAAATACACAGTTTGGGTTCGTAAAAGCAAAGGAACAAATAATTGTCTAGCGCTGCTTTCCTCAGATATTCAACTGGCCTTTGCGCGCAAGGAGCAATTGGCTTCAGTACTCATGGACATCAAGGGGGCTTTTGATTCAGTTTCCATTGAAATCTTGTCAGATAATCTGCAGAGATGTGAACTTCCCGGAATTTTAAATAATTTTTAACACAATTTGTTGTCAGAAAAGAAAATGATCTTCTCTCTCGGAGAACTGACAACTTCCAGAACTAGTTACATGGGCCTGCCCCAAGGCTCATGCCTAAGTCCCCGACTTTAGAACTTTTACGTCAAAGACATTGATATTTGTTTGGCAGAACAATGCACGCTAAGACAACTTGCTGACGACAGTGAGATTTCCTTACGAGGATCACATGCCGTAAACTGGTAGTATTTACTTGAAAGCGGTACCCAGCCCAATGGCAACTTAATATTTTGAGCAGAAAAATTTCCCAATCGTTATCTTTCAAATACCTTGGGGTCTGGTTTGATTCCAAGTGCACTTGGAATGCCCACATTACGTATTTGAAGCAAAAATGCCAAAAAAGGATCAACTTTCTTCGTTCAATTTGTGGCACATGGTGGGGTGCTCATCCGGGAGACCTCATAACCCTTTATAAAACAACCATTCTCTCTGTTCTAGAGTATGGCTCATTTCTCTCGGCAAGAAAAACTTACCTTATAAAATTGGAATGAACTCAATATCGTTGTCTGCGAATAGCTCTTGACTGTTTGCACTCAACGCATAACATGAGTCTCGAAGTTCTGGCAGGAGTAAAACCTCTCCAGAATCGGTTGGAGTGAAAAACGCATTTCTAATAGAAAATTTTGAAGATATGTTAGGGATGAACACACAATCTCTATTTATGATAATTTACCACCACTACATATTGCTGGATATGTGCCTTCCGTGTTATACTCCAGACCATGCTCACTTCACCTATAGTAGTTCCTCAATGTATTATGATCTTTCCATGAAACAAGCATCTCATGGGATTCCGGATCAACTTCGTTTTATTATTTCTATTATTATTCCGCGTATTTTTACTGAAAAGTACCAACACGTCAATTCTGAAAAAAGGTTTTTCACTGATGGGTCTCGCCTTAATGGATCCGCTGGGTTCGGTGTCTTTTATGTAAACTCTCGCGCCCTCCACAAACTTTGGGGGGTGTGTCTCTGTTTGTGTGGGGGTCTTCGGGGGGGGAAATAACTAATAAACTCTCTTCTTTTTTTTTTTAAAAGAGGGGGGAGGGGGGGGGGGGGGGGGAGAGATTTTTTTTTTTCTTCTTTGTGTGGGGGCCCCTTCCCAATTCCTCACCACGGGGAAGGGGAAAGGCGCCCTCGCGGGGGGGGGGGGGGGGGGGGGGGGTTATGATAAAGGGCGATACGGTCAAAATTTGGTCAATATCAACTTGACGTATTTCTTTCAATTTTGCATTTAAAAAACCTGAACACCCCTCATTTTGAAGGTGTGTGTGTGTAGAATGTTGCTCCTATTTTGATTTTGGAATTCACTCTTCAGTTGTCAAAATGCTGTCCAAGCAAGAAGAGCAGCGTATCAAAATTTTGCTCGCGCATCGCGAAAATCCGAGCTACTCGCACGCAAAGTTGGCAAAATCACTAAAAGTTGCCAAATCAACCGTTACAAATGTAATTAAAGTGTTTGGGGAACGTTTGTCGACAGCCAGGAAGTCTGGATCGGGGGGAAATCGAAAACCGGAAGCCGCTGAGACGACAAAGAGAGTTGCCGGTAGTTTCAAGCGAAACCCTGACCTATCACTCCGAGATGCCGCAAATAAGCTGGGTGTATCGTCTACAACCGTGCATCGAGCCAAAAAACGAGCCGGACTATCGACTTACAAGAAGGTCCAAACCGCGATGATAAACAAAATACGACGGCCAAAGCGCGATCCCGGAGGCTGTACACGACGATGCTGACGAAGTTTGACTGCGTGGTAATGGACGACGAAACCTACGTCAAAGCCGACTACAAGCAGCTTCCGGGACAGGAGTTTTATACGGCAAAAGGAAGGGGAAAGGTAGCAGATATTTTCAAGCACACGAAACTGTCAAAGTTCGCAAAGAAATATCTGGTTTGGCAAGCCATCTGTACCTGTGGCTTGAAAAGCAGCATTTTCATAGCCTTCGGGACTGTCAACCAAGAAATTTACGTGAAAGAGTGTTTGAATAAACGTCTGCTGCCTTTCCTGAAGAAACACGGTTGTTCCGTACTGTTTTGGCCGGATTTGGCATCTTGCCATTACGGTAAAAAGGCCATGGAGTGGTACGCCGCCAACAACGTGCAGGTGGTTCCCAAGGACAAGAACCCTCCCAACACGCCAGAGCTCCGCCCAATTGAGAAATACTGGGCTGAGCTCCGCCCAATTGAGAAATACTGGGCTATTGTCAAGCGGAACCTAAAGAAGACCAAAAAAACTGCTAAGGACGAGCAGCAGTTCAAGGCAAACTGGCTTTCTGCGGCGAAGAAGGTGGACAAGGTGGCTGTACAAAATCTGATGGCAGGGGTCAAGCGTAAGGCCAGGCAATTCGGATTTGGAAAAGCGGAAGCCTAACTGAATATTTTTCCTGAATTTTATACTAATTGAACTTGAAAAAGAAATTTAATTTGATTTTTTAAATAAACGATTTCACCGATTTACACGCGTTTTCCCTTGACCAAATTTTGACCGTATCACCCTTTAGACAAATTTCACACGATGAATTTTACCACTTAGTACGTCAGAGTACCCTTTCGAGTTGGCAAACCAATTGGGACACCGAAAATCTAGGACGGCTGTTACATTCCATCATTCCTATTGTTTAATCGAGGGCGTGGTTTAAGGACCTACACATTAGCCGTGATTTCATCCATGTGATGAGTAGACTTATGTCCAACCATTACCAGTTAGATGCACACCTCTATTGAATTAAACCGGTGGACAGCAATCTTTGCCGGTGTGGAAACGGTAATGATGACATCGATCACGCAGTCTGGCAATGCACGGATGATTACGCCGCCAGAACACAACTTTTGAATACCGTAGAGGCCCAAGGAAGGCAAACTTATCTTTCTATAAGAGATGTGTTGGGATCTCGCGATCTGAGCTATATGCAATCGATTTATGTGTTTCTTCAAATTTCTAGTATTAAAATTTAATCTGCTTGTGTTTTTGTTTTTCTTAATTCATTAGTTTGTGTTTGTTTTGTTCCGACATCTTGAGGAGTTTCATCGTCGCCCAATGGTAACCACAACCGGCCAAACGTAAAAATGGAGCCCTGACCATTCCGCATCAAGTTATTGAGCTGGCGACAATTATCTGATGAGACTACAGAGTCTTATTTCCATGTTCCTCTGTCCAACTCATCCCTAAAAATGTCACATATTTTAACCTCGAGTAAACCGCGAGTAAACGGCCCAAGTCCTACTAATACTAGTATTAAGTCATTACATTATACAAAAAACAATGAATTATCGGCTCTGGAAAGCTAACGCAAATAAAAAAATCCCTTGACATCTTATCGTTAACCAAAACGAACCCTGCTGCTACCCAATCCTGTTATCCAAAATCCCAGTAATTTCTCGTGGAAGAGCAGTGAACTCCGCGGCCTCTAATAAAGCGAGCATCACATATTGATTGATCGTTTGCCTCAAAACGTTTTGGAACCTATTTTTTTCTTGGCGTCTTTATACGAGGTTTATCCGAGATCACCTTTTGCCAAAATCTGGATAAATCTGTCTGACAATAACTTAAGCTAGCATTCAGTGTCTCGGTCATTCGGTAAGCTTCTTGTAAACGCAACGATTTCCTTTGCAATGCCGTGTTCACCGTATCAATGTAGCAGAACAATTTTACCAGTATCGTCAAAATAAAATAGAGGTAGGTTACATCAAGGATGTAACCGCAAGGTTCACGTAGGACCGCGTTGGTGAATAGTAATAATGGTATCAACTAATATAAACACATCATGACGCATATAATTGGCTAATATTTGAATGTTTTTATTATTTTGCTTAGATCCCTTCTTTCTGGGCTATGCTATTCAACGCTTGTATATACACAACTCGAAAAAGTAGTGTGAATTTCTGTTCAATATCATGCACATAAATGAAACGTCACAAAACATAAGAATCTGAGTTATACATCGTGTAATGTACTGGGACAATCCATACATTGCAAATACACTGAAAATTTATTTTCGTAAATAACCTTTCACTTGTTTCGTAAACATGAATTTTGTGCAAAGAAAAAATGTCTCGTATATTGTATGCAACATTAACATTGCTTTTTATCTGGTGAAATGCTATCATTACACCTTTTTGTATAATGCACGAAATGGGTTTCGTGAATACCATCCAATCACTGTTTCTTTATTATCGTACTCATGCATGTTGGTTTTACTGCTGGGAATAATTTATTTATCAAAAAATAAAAATTGAAGCGTTATAACTTCATGGTCTGGGTGCTTGCCACACAATCATACTAATGCATAAAATGGTACTTGGCATCGAAAGCTCTCAATTAATAACTGTGGAAGTGCATTTAGTACACTAAGTTGAGAGCAAGCAATAAGCTTGAAATGCTGAAGAAGAAGAAGACCTTCATACTCATTAATCAAGTCTCCATGGCCTAGTGAGAACAACCACGTATTCAAAAACAGCTCTTATCTAAAATACAGGATCGAATCCCATGCCCGAAACATTATAAAAAACGCTGGACAACCCCACGCGGTTGCGCTTTTTATCTATTACATTTTGAGACGCTATAAATAGATCTGTCAATCATCCATGTAACCACCAGAGAAACGTTTTTTTTAGTTTGTAACAATTTATTCGTTGCTCTTAGTATTGTTTTCGATCAATGCACGAATGTTTTATTTGTATCAACGAATGCTTCGAGCTTTTGACAGTTGTGCGTGTGGCATTAATTACAAAGGTAGCTTCAGAAAACGTACAAATCACACAGAAAAAAATAATGAATTTTAACAGGCGCGTAAAATTTCCCCTCGTTTAATTTCAAACCGAAGGAAGCGTAAACAACGAAATTGTTTGCAATCTTTCATGCAACAGGCTAGATTCAGGCGCTATATAGCTTACATTTACATAAAATATCCCATTATTTTCAGCCAAATCTAGCATTCCTTTTATAAGCATTAAATAACGCAGAAAATTCAATGATTCTTTTTACCTGTGGCAGTTTCGTTGCAGAAAACAACGAATAGATTTGTTAGTCCTACCTTCAATTTCGTACTATAAACTAAAATTAATTTTCAGTGTAAATATCGCCTTCTAAAGGCGATAGTGCTAGAAATATTTGATAGAGCATGAGCATGAGCATGAGCATGATTGACCGCCCACGGATGCAATTCCGTTATTGCCAGATCAGCTGTATTTACACAAAGAACCAACAGATGATGTTTGGGACTAACATACATCTTCAATGTGTAAAAACTGGTGACCCATCATAAAGCAATACCGACGCCGGCCGTGTCCGATTGCTGGTCAAGTACACGGATAATAAGAAACATTGAATTGTCTGCTTGGTCTAATGCACATAAAGGGAATGCTAGATTTGGCAGAATATAATGGGATATTTCATGTAAATTTAAGCCAGATAACGCTTGAATCTAGCCTGTTGAATGAAAGATTGCAAACATTGTTGTATGGCGCATGAAAGATTGCAAACAATTTCGTTGTTTACGCCTCCTTTGGCTTGGAATTAAACGAGGGGAATTTTACGCGCTTGTTAAAATTAATTATTTTTTTCTGTGTAGGGAAGGCGAAGGAACGTGTTGATGTGATAGTCGCTTTGAAGGACGCCGAGAAATCCCCTGCATTTCCACGAGACATCACAGGGATGTTGGATCCCAAGTAACACACAAAACATCTTTTTACTATGATTAATAATTGTTTGTTTTATAAATGTATTATAAATGTATTGCAAAACATTTCTAGTTGGATGTCGGGTTGAATCTCTCGTATTCTATATATCAATCTGACTAAAGATTGTGCTAAAAATACTGTTTTCACTGTTTGAAGTGATTTATACTTTAACATTGTTCTTAAAAACATTGTTTCATATATTTACAAAACATGAACAGGACAAGATTTTATGGGTCGTGCTAAATACTGTTGAAATTACATTACACCAATTATGTTTTACAAAACGTTTTCTTTTTTCTCATAAAGATGAATCTGTTGTACAAGATTGTGGTTTCGCTGCCAACGGGAAGCATATCATAGATACTAAGAGTTCACTTCTCAACCATCGGAGTTGGCTTAGCAAAGAAGCTACAAACCTATTACGCCAAGGACTAGTGTTCAAATCCCACGCATTGCGTTGTTATATTTTTGTATCAGAATGATTTTTTTCCATGTTATGTCTTATAAGGCTTTACTTTTTGCGCTTTTTACGTCATATTAAAGTATGAAATAAAGTTTTACACACTTATATTGATTACCTGTATTTGTCATATAACAGTACATTCAACTTGTTTATTAATAAATCACAAACTGTACGTAGTACAGCTAACTGGTATCTAATTACCTGTATCTAATACTTGTTAGCACGTTTTCAGCACAACGCACCAAAAATCACTTGAAGAAATCATTGTTCCTGATAGTGGGATTTTGTAACTTGTTTTTCAAAATACTTTTAAGGCAGAGAATTTCACTAGAATCTTTAAGCTGTCAGTGTCATTTTAACTCAAAATTTTCCAATCTTTCCGAAAAAAATACTTTTGAAACTAAAAAAACACGGAATATATCCGAAAAGGGCCAAAACTTATTAAGTTATCAAAAAAATCAATATTAAATCAGTAATATATTCTAAACGGTGCATCTTAGAAAAATGTTACCGAAGTATTTTTTGCTTGCAAATTTGATGTACTTTTATAAAATTAGGGTGACAAACTTTTTTGACTTTTTTTAATAGCTTTTTTGAAAATTGTAATTCTTTTTAATTTTTTTTTTTTCATTAAAACCTATTTTTCTCCAGAACAACCTACTGTGCACTAGATAGCATTTTCAGTCAGCTATAACATAAAGATAATTAAAAAATTATTGACATGTAACTTTTAAGGGAAAATCTATATTTTAGTTCAAAACACAAAAACCAAACTTTTTTTACCGTGCATATTTTCTCCATATAGCACCAACAATTGTCTAAAACTTCGCCGAAGACACCAAACCAATCGGACAAACCGTTTCCGAGATACAATTTTTTGAAGATATCATGTGCATTTTTCATAGGCCCTTCTCATAAGTAAGGCTAGATTCAAAATGGCGAACCAAGTATGCAAAACGGCGTTTTTCTTCCCCAAAAACTTGTATGCAAGGTTTCATGCAAATAAAAAAATGCAAAAAATAAAAACTGGAAGAATTTCCCACTTGTTCGTGGAATCGCTCATTACAAAACGTGTGGCTTGGGATGGTTGGGGAAAGGTTAACAGCAGGGTTCGTTTTGGTTAACGATACGCGGAAAGTATGTAGCACTATCCGCTAAAAGCAATGGACCGCTCTTATGTGACTGAAAAGAGACAAGCATAACGTAAAACAAAACAAAACAAAATAGACAAAATAAAACAGGATATTAGATTTAGTCTTCAAAATTTGGTAGAAATAAATTATTTTTTGCTTTGCAGAGCTGGTTTCTCCTCGCTGTCCTAGATCTCGGCCAAGTTCTGCTGGACCCACAGCTGCTGCAGTCGGCACTCGTCCACATCAAGCCGGCCGTCACCGAAGTGTCTGAAACCTTACGATAGTAAGATGATATCTGCGTCTAATACACACTTTTGCACCGATTAATTTAGTGTTAGAAAAATTTGATAGAGAACTCAAAATAGATCGCATTTTACTAACAAAAATATGGCAAAAGCCTCATTGAAGGAATAGCCTCAAGTAAGACTATTTTTAAAACTACCATGACATTTCAGTCAAATTTACAACGTTTATGGTACAATCTTCAACATTTGTAGTATATTTTACAGACCTCTTATTGATATCTACCGCACCATGGTTAATCTAATCGCAGGCATGGTAAAATCAAACGCATTTATAGTCAGGTGGAAATTGTTGGTGTTTGCGCTTAATTTAACCCTCGAAATGTTAATGTGTATGATTAATTTGAACCCTTTAGATATTTATATACATTTGAGAAGTAAATATTTCCTAACGAATCATCACTAATTGTTCAAATCGGCTTCCATGCATTATTAAAAAAATTCTTGTCTTCCCAATGACACTTTGTGAGTAACCAATGATACTCTTACCATTGGTCGAACTTGGTTCAATGCGGTTATTGATGCGGTTATCTTTAAAACCTACTAAAAACCTTTTACCAACCATCTCGTGGAAGTGCCAAGGATTCCTCGGCTTTCAACAAAGGGGTAGTACATTTCTACCCTTTCCTTATTTGACCTGCATTCGGGCGAGGCTGGAGCCTTAATTCACCAGAAAATGAGAAGAAAGATAAGTAATTTCCATTTAATTCCAACTACCTTTATTGCTTATCTTGACAGATACGCGTATTTCGTCTACAATATGCAGACTTCTTCAGTGCTGTGTATTAATACTCGACTGATCAAGTAATACTGAAGACACTGCAACTTAAACGCCAGACCATCGTGCCAGACATTGTTGAACGCCTTTTCAACGTCTAACAGTGTTGTTTTGGCAGATGTCTTTCAAACGGACCCGTTCCGTTTAAGGATGTTAGTTACACGCTTCAGTTGGTGGATGGTAGAGTGACCTTTCCTGAACCCAAATTTTCCCTGGAGGAAGATGTTATTCTGGTTTGCGAACTCCAGTAAACGGTTGAGGATCAGCTTTTCAAACAACTTTGAGATGGAGGACAAAAGGCTGATAAGGCGACAGCTTTTAGCGCTGGTGGGATCTTTGCCAGGCTTGCAAATAGGGATTACTTTGGCTATTTTCCAGCAGGATGGGAAGTAGCCAAGCTCCCAACATCTGTTGAAAATCGCTGTTAGGTGTCGGTAGCAATCAACACTCAAGTTTTTCAACTCAAGGTTGATGACACCGAAGATACACATTGAGGATACATGTTAGTCTCATCTGTTGTTTCTCTGTGTAATAACGCTGATCTGGAAATAACTCGGGTGGCTTGTCATGCTCATGCTCATGTCAATGCTTTTTGATTGAGGAGTGGGCATGCGAGTGGGTTGGGTTGTTATTGATAGTAACCGTGGTACGAAAAGAAAACAATCTATTTACACTTAAATCACGACTGTCCTAGTTTTGAAACATTGGAGAGATACTCGACCTGAGCATGAAGTAGGTTCTTGATGAGATGAGTCGAGAGAGGAAGCCCAAAGAAAGACGTGAAATCTCTATCTCGTTACTTTGGGAAGTTCGATTTTTTCACGCATTGGAATAAGAACCCAGCATTGGCTCACAGTAATCATCATATTCTACATCTCTTTTGGTGAAACAAAAATGGTAACAAATGATCAACGATTTCATACTCTAATGCCCTCCTCCTAGCTCACTCTTCCGTCAATCGTGTTCCGTGTTGTGACCGAGCATTACTCATCCACATTCAAACCGTCCACGATTCAGAGCGTCTCCTCTTGCCGTGTTTGTAAACACTCGTAAACTAATTACATTCATTTCCCACTTTCAAGAATGAGAGAATTACAATGAACTTGACAATGGCCAGATTACATCATCGACGGACGACTGGGCGGCATCGCCGGTTGTTACAGTTGGTGTCGTCATCAACCCGAACGCACAGCCGTTGCTCATTGCTTTCCAATGGTGATTTACATTGACATGGGATGGGATTATTAACGATGTCAATATTTGGCCTTCACTTGCAGATATGTCATTACTTAGCGTAAATTCAGAGAAGGCATTCGAACATAGGTGATGCCAGAGTGGAAAAAATCGATACGAGTTTCGATTTGCGTGAGTCAATCCGATGTTTTGTTGATCACAATATTGGGAAGGCGAGGAGCTTCACAGGTGTACCTCGTGCTTCATTTGTAACGGTAGATAAGAATGTTTACCGTGTGCCCGTCATTGCGCTGAGTGGACCAGACCACTTTCGACACATCCATCCGGTTTTATGACACGTGATTTGATATAAGTTTAATAGAATTTTTTATCACCAGCGATAGTTCAGTGGAAACGTTATCAATATTTTATGAACAAAACCGCGCACTATGCAGTTGTAATCATTCACCAAGTAGATGTTGAGTTGCCAGTTAAATTTTCAAAACAAAACGTGCTCTACTGAGTGAAATCAGTGGCTATGATACTTAGGTTAGAAATCAACGATCCGCCTTCAATTGATCTCTTGCGCGTGCAGCTGCTGGTCAGCGCGATTCACGCCGCATATCGATTATTATCAATTAGCATCAATTGGACAAGTGACGGTTGGTGATTGCTAGATCTTTTGAGTTGGAACTTCTTCACCTCGACTATTTGATACATCTTAGTTCAACGTTTGTTGCAGTTTCAACCAAAATCTGTGCAATTAATCTCCAGCTGTAGGGAATGTCAAAAATAGTTTTCCGCGGTTCGAAACCAAAATATCATAAATTGTTGATTATAGTTAACTTTGTAGCGGTCGCAGGAATGGAAGAAAGGGAGAGTGTGATTGAGGGTGGGCAATGTTGGCGGGCATGACTATAATATGCACAAGGTGACACAGTTCATCAATTATTAACCCACTGTAGCTGCTGAATTACTACTTCGATATGGAACGACCAAAGCGGGTAGGGCTATTAAAACAAAATTGTATTCGGTGTCGAAAGATTTCGATCGTGATTGGGACAGTTGTTAGTTGGGCGTAAGGTGAATGCACAGATTGTTGTACGTCTCAAAGGGCAAGTCGGGACAGATAATTATTATAATAATTGGGATGAATACTTCTATATTCATATGAAAATATTTAGGAGCAAAAACTTGTCAAATAGAGAAAGATGATGGCGATGATTTTGAGGGTACGGCACTCTGAGAATCGAGTAGAACTATATAAATAAATGTCATAGAAGCACGAAAATTAACATGTTAACGTGCTAAGAATAGATTCATAATTATATGCCACAACTTTGCAATACAAAATGAGATTTTAAAATTTCATTCATTTCTTACAGTTTGAACCTAGCGTGAACCTGTAACGATTTATTATTTTTCAAATGAGTCAGAAATCTGATTTTTCCAAATGTAAACATAATTTTACATCATTTTTTTTTTTTTTCAAAATCGGAAGCAATGCTCTATTCTCGAGGATTTATTCAAGGCCGTTTATATGTTTCATAGTAGAACAGAATAATGATCCATACATCTGAAAGCGTTTCAAAAATAAACTTGTTGCAATTTTCAGATCATTTTACTTCTCAATATTTTGATCGGGAATGATTGGTTGATAACAATATCAATTATAACAAAGCTATCTGCGCATTCATTTAAACATCGGTATCATTTAACTGTTTTTTGCAACGCGTTTACCATTATTTGAAAGTTTTACAAAATGCTATTGCAACTGTGTAGAAACAATGTGCGCTTTTTCCGTTGCTGTTGTGTTTGATTGTGCGGTACATAGCCGAAGAAAAACCACCCCTAATTTGTTTCAAGAGAGATTTGTATGCTCTATTGAAACAAGTTGTGCTGCATGGGTGAAGTTCATTCGATGCGGCCAATGACCCAAACCTTCCGGGCCATCATTGTATCTCCCTCATGGATTATCTCTAAAAAAACCTGTAGACATTCTCCGAAACCTACAGGGTTGCTTTCACAGGTTTTGATGACTGTGATCAATAGACATTTTTTTCCCCGTTTCTTTTCAATAACTTATGTTTTATCGTATAAGGCATGAGTCATTTAATGTCTGAATGTACTGTGTATTTTATTGCAGCGCTCCTAGTGGTCGGTTCAGGAATGATTTGACAGATGTTTGTTTTAAAGTTTTTTCTCTTTCAGTGTTTTTTTTTTCAGTTTGTCACGATACATTTTGTTGCACAGATGTTATACTTGATGGAAGCAGCGATTCGAAAATTAATTTTGGACACCCACTACGAAAATCGGACGTGGCAGTCCCATTACTATTTATTTATTTCGTCAATCATTGTAGACTACATATACATTGACATTAATTCATTTACTTTTACATTTATTCAAAGTTAATATCTACGGGGTAGAACTGTGGCAGTCAACATTTATCTTATTGCAGCTTTATGCTTAGTAACATCAATTATTTCACAATATTCATTATAGATGTTCATCAATCTGATCATTGGTCTTTTCTTAGACCAAGTTTTCTCGAATTGATGTGATGTTATACTTTTTAGTACTGATATCAAGCAGACTTTTAACACACCATTCGTAGAAGACATCCATTTTGCTCTGAAAATGTTGCAAATCTAACCTACTACAGATTTCCATATACAGTTCATATCATCAGCATAGATAATATCGTTAAGATGATTTAAAACAAGATTAACATCATCAACAAAAATAATAAATAAAAGAGAACCTAAATGAGATCCCTGTTGAACTCCTGAGCTCACATTAACTGCTCTAGAGATCTTTCCTTTGAAACGTTACACCTGTGTTTTACCTGTCAAATAAAATTATATCCATTTAAATAGTGTCCTGACTAAACCAACACGCTTAGGTTTGAAAAGTAGTCAACTCTATCAAACGTGTTGCTGAAGTCAGTGTATAAAGCTTCCACAGTTAACTAATTCAAAGCGGCTATGCTCATTCGAGAAGTTTATTTTGTAGGCGTTCGAGTCGATACGGATATAGTGGTTCGCGAGCAAAATTAATTTGAAAAACAACTGGAAATAGGTGCAGAAAACACTGACGCTATACCTTGGAAGATGTTTGAAAAGTGTTTCGTGTTCCAAGAAAGAAAGAATGAAAAAAAAAACTTGAAAATGAAAGCCGAGCACGCCCTCCGGAAGCCCATTTAATTAGCAATTCATTCACATCGTTGGCTAACTTGAAGAGCCATTAAATGGTGAGAAGTGAAAAATCTTCCTGTGGTGGTGTTTGGTTTTGATCACTAGACTTCTTCCCCATCTAGTGTATATATATAAAAATGAATTACTGTCTGTCTGTCTGTCTGTCTGTCTGTCTGTCTGTCTGTCTGTCTGTCTGTCTGTCTGTCTGTCTGTCTGTCTGTCTGTCTGTCTGTCTGTCTGTCTGTCTGTCTGTCTGTCTGTCTGTCTGTCTGTCTGTCTGTCTGTCTGTCTGTCTGTCTGTCTGTCTGTCTGTCTGTCTGTCTGTCTGTCTGTCTGTCTGTCTGTCTGTCTGTCTGTCTGTCTGTCTGTCTGTCTGTCTGTCTGTCTGTCTGTCTGTCTGTCTGTCTGTCTGTCTGTCTGTCTGTCTGTCTGTCTGTCTGTCTGTCTGTCTGTCTGTCTGTCTGTCTGTCTGTCTGTCTGTCTGTCTGTCTGTCTGTCTGTCTGTCTGTCTGTCTGTCTGTCTGTCTGTCTGTCTGTCTGTCTGTCTGTCTGTCTGTCTGTCTGTCTGTCTGTCTGTCTGTCTGTCTGTCTGTCTGTCTGTCTGTCTGTCTGTCTGTCTGTCTGTCTGTCTGTCTGTCTGTCTGTCTGTCTGTCTGTCTGTCTGTCTGTCTGTCTGTCTGTCTGTCTGTCTGTCTGTCTGTCTGTCTGTCTGTCTGTCTGTCTGTCTGTCTGTCTGTCTGTCTGTCTGTCTGTCTGTCTGTCTGTCTGTCTGTCTGTCTGTCTGTCTGTCTGTCTGTCTGTCTGTCTGTCTGTCTGTCTGTCTGTCTGTCTGTCTGTCTGTCTGTCTGTCTGTCTGTCTGTCTGTCTGTCTGTCTGTCTGTCTGTCTGTCTGTCTGTCTGTCTGTCTGTCTGTCTGTCTGTCTGTCTGTCTGTCTGTCTGTCTGTCTGTCTGTCTGTCTGTCTGTCTGTCTGTCTGTCTGTCTGTCTGTCTGTCTGTCTGTCTGTCTGTCTGTCTGTCTGTCTGTCTGTCTGTCTGTCCTTACAGACTCGGAGACTACTGAACCAATCGGAGCGAAATTTTGTATGAAGGAGTTTTTTTTGACCGGGCAAGGTTCTTAAGGTAGTTAGAGACCCCTCCCTTCTGTGAAAGGGGGGGCTCCCATACAAATGAAACACATATTTCTGCATAACTCGAGAACTAATCAAGCAAAGAATACCAAATTTAGCATGTGAGAGGTTTTTGAAGGTTTTGAAGAAATGTTTCTATGGTAATTTGAGACCCCTTCCCTCTCTGGAAAGGGAGGCTCCCATACATATGAAACAGAAGTTTCTGCACAACTCAAGAACTAATCAAGTAAATGGAACCAAATTTTACATATAGAGCTTTCTTGAAGCAAGAAATATTTCTATGGTGGTTCGAGAACCCTCCCCTCTCTAGAAGGGGGGGCTCGCATACAAATGAAACTGAAATGTCTGCATAACTCGAGAACTAATGAAGCAAATGGAACTCAATTTGACATGAGGGGATTTTGAAGGCAATTAATGTTTTTTGGGTAGTTCGAGACCCCTCCTCTCTCTGTTAAGAGAGGGGGGGGGGCTCCCATACAAATTAAACACAAGTTTCTGCATAACTCGAGAACTAACCAAGCATATGGAACCAAATTTGGCGAGTAGAGGTTTTCGAAAGCAAGAAATGATTCTATGGTGGTTTGAGACCCCTCCGCCTTCTGTAAGAGGGGGGAGAGGGGGTTTCAATACAAATAAAACACAAATTTCTGCATAATTAGAGAACTAACCAAGCATATGGAACCAAATTTGGCAAGTGGAGGTTTTGGAAGAGATAAAGGTTTCTATGGTAGTTTGAGACTCCTCCACCCTCTGGAAGGGGTGATGGGGGGGGGGGGCTCCCATACACATTAAAAACAAATTTTTGCATAACTCGAGAACTAATCAAGCAAATGAAACCACATTTGGGGGTTTTAGAAGGCAGGATTTCTATATATATAAATATGAATTTCTGTCTGTCTGTCTGTCTGACCCTTATAGACTCGGAAACTACAGAACCGATCGGCATGAAAATTTGTAAGCAGGCCTTTTTTAGGGCTGAGGAAGGTTCTTATGATGGTTTAAGACCCCTATCCTCTATATAAGGGGGGCTCTCATACAAATGAAACACAAATTTCTTAATAGCTCGAAAACTAATCAAGCAAATGGAACCAAACGTGGCATGTGGGGGGTTTTAAGACAATGAATATATGGTGGTTTGAGAACCTTCCGTGTTCTGGAATGGAGGGGGGGGGCTCTCATACAAATGAAACACAAATTTCAACCAAACATGAGAATTATCCTGGTAACTTAAACACAAAATGAGTATTTCTCGGGCAAGAAGCCTGTTCTGATAGAAGTTTTAACCCCTTCTTAGTCAATAAAAAAAACTTATTCCAAAAAACAACCATAAACGAGCCAATTCCATTAAATTTTTATTCATTTAGTTGCAAGCGTAGCAGCTAGTACCATATATATTGATAATGCATGACTTCCAATAATAAATCAAAAAAAATCAGCCATCTTGCGTTTCGCACCGCCATTAAGAATTTCAAAAACATGTTTCTATACTTTTGATTGCAAGAGATCGTTCCGATAGCTCAGCTTAGCATGGCTGACTGCACGTATCAATGGTTGCTACTCCGTGATTGGTTAGAATCAGTGAAATTGAACAATGAATCAACTGAATGGGGCTAGGAGTAACCGACCATTCTCCCTGTACACGTTTCAGTGACTCAATTTCTTTTATAATGAATAACGGCGCCGGCCACGTCCTTGCAATCAGGTGCAATAGGAAAGGAAAGTTAGTGCGATCTTTGCTGTTTATGGATCGTGTTTACCTCTGCATCCCCACAAAGGTCACAGGAAGGAGGGTTTTCTATGTTAGTAGGGTAGGGCTCGATGGATCAGGATTCACCTTGATAAGTGATGTGATCATCTAAAGGTATAATTCATAATAAGATCAAATTATATTTGATGTAGGTTCAAAATAAAGTGATATAGGAACAAAATGGATACTTCTTTGCTCCACGTTTTTGAGAGCACTTACCACCTCTCAATTGTTCTGAAAATCATTTGCGGTGTCCAATGATCCCCCAAGGTGTCATTTTTATCCGTGCAGCTGTGTTGTTACACAAAACCTGTAGCAGTAGACCCTAGTTCTGAGAAACTTTCCATACCAACCAACATAAAAAAACACAGTTTATGAAAATCACAAACTTCGAAAATGCTTCGAAAATGCACATCTACTGCTGAAGGTAAATAAAAACTTCATCTTTTTATATCTTATGATATTAAATCTAAACTTTAATCGCCGATTTGGTCCGGTAGTAGCACTTGCACAGCAAAATTAGATAGTCCCTCAAGCTACACACTGCGAGAATTTGAATTGGTATCCGTAAGCTTTTCACACTTCCAATGGAGCATTATTCACTTGCTAGCAACTGATTTTTTTTCCATTCTCTGGTGTGCTCGTGAAACTACTATCACATTCAAAAACATCCCGGAAAGAACTTAACGTCGAAGAACAGTCATGAAACATAAAAATCACAACCAAAAACGCACAAATAAAAAAAAACGAAAACCCAACCGTTCACCCATAGCAAATAAACTCGTCTTAAATTTTTAAGGAAATGCAGCCATTTTTATGTTCGGTCCGTGTCGTGTCGAATCTCAATTTTCAATCACTTGACATCTTATTTACTTTACTTTGAATGGCCTTACGTCCGGGATGGACATAGCCTTCTCCACTAGTCGTGGAGGATTACTCGGTCCAATGGCTCCTGATCTCCAATGTGCTGGACCATCTACACACTTAGTTTTTTTCACCGAGAACCCAACAGCCTAATATTTCAGCATTGCAGTTTACTGAGAGTCAGCAAATAGATTACCGAGAATCAGCTAACAAATGAACATTTTGCTGAAAATTTGACAGCAATATCAACAAACGTAACAGCCGATCGGCTGTCGGAGATTTTGCCGAGGCAAATTGAGTGTGTATGTTTGCAAGGTCCTGCCACATCGAGCGTTGAGTGCCTCTACGTCTTATCCCAGCCGGAATTGAGGCGAACACCATTTTTGCTGGGTTGTTTTCCGGCATCCTGACGACATGCCCGGCTCATCGCATCCTGTCAGCCTTCGCCACGCTCTGGTTGCGGGGTTCACCGTGTGTTTGCGCTAGTTCGTGGTTCATCCTTCTCCGCCATACATCGTCTTCATACCTATAAACCTTCATATATAGCCCATAACACGCGTCGCTCAAAGACGCCTAGTCCTCTTTGAGCGCCGTCCGCTAGAGAACAACTGGTCTAAGGAGTGTATCGAATATAAGCTATCCACATACATTTGCGTTGTACGCATGTATTTGTGATGGTTTTTTATGCTCTGAACACTGCATGCTGTGCGTTTGACTGTCAGCTTTCTTTTGTTTACTTGTTTGTGCGGTTCAAATTCTGCGTTTTCAAAATGTCGCGTATTGAAAAGGAAGTGAAAATTAAGGTTCTGGACACATGGCTAAGTGAGAAGGGTATTACTATGTGAAAATTGGCGAAGCGGTTTGGAATTCATCATGCGAGTGTTAAAACCATCATTAATAAGTTTGGGGAACACTACTCTTTGGATGAGCTACCAGGAAGAGGCAGAAAACCCGGTTCTTCCAACCCGAAACTGGAGCAGAAAGTGGTATCTCTAATCATGAAGAACAAATCAATGTCAATACGTGATTTGGCCAAAAAAGCAGGAACGAGTGTCGGAATGATCCAGCGTATCAAGAGACGAAACCACCTGAAGACCTACAAGAAGCAGAAAATCTCGAAACAAAGTGCAGGACAGAAGAAGCGAGCAGCAACAAGGGCCCGGAAATTGTATTCGCGTCTTTTGCAGCGTCCGGATGCATGCGTTTTGATGGACGATGAGACCTATGTAAAGGAGGACTCAAAAACCCTTCCAGGTCCACAATACTTTACTGCCGTCGTTGGGGAGGATGTGAACGATGCGGACAGGTCGATTCAAGTGGAGAAATTCGGTCGAAAGGTACTGGTATGGCAAGCAATATGTTCCTGTGGTTTGAAGTCAACCATTTTTTACACTACCGGAACTTTAAATGCGGAAATCTATCGATCTGAGTGTCTCCAGAAGAGATTGATGCCTTTATATAAGAAGCATAGTTCAGCTCCACTGTTTTGGCCGGATTTAGCGTCGGCTCACTATGCCAAAACCACTCTCAATTGGCTTGCGGAAAAGGGTATAGATTTCGTTGAGAAAAATTTCAATCCACCAAATTGCCCTCAGCTTCGACCCATCGAACGTTACTGGGCAATCGTGAAGAGGGTCTTCAAGAAGACTGGTAAGGCAGCTGGGAACATGCAGGAGTTCAAAAAAAATTGGGCTCAAGCGTTCAAAAAATGCGATGCAACACTTGTCCGGAACTTGATGAAGAGCATTCGATCCAAAGTTCGAAAATTCGTGAAGGAATAACTTAAATTTCATCTGGTCTTCATTATGTTCAAGTTTAACCTCGTACAATAAAGGATCAATTTTTTGTATGAATAAAATATCGGTTTTCAACATAATGTGAAAGAAAGTTTGTGGATAGCTTATTTTCGATACACTCCTTAATCGATATCTCTGGACATCTTCCGCATATTAAATATACGCACATTGCATGACTTCCGTTAAAAATCTTCAAGAAAATGCGACCATCTTGAATTTCATTCGCCATGATGGATTGTCGATTGCTAGACCCGTATTACAATAATTCCGATAGCAAATCTCTGAGAAAATTCAGCCATCTTTGATTTCGAAATCATGATAGATCTCTAGTCTTGAGCACTAGACATCTTGTCCATATCAAATATACCCGCCTTGCATGACTTCCGATAACTTTTTTTTTTTAATCAACAAATTACAATATTAAATATACCCATATTGCATAACTTTCGATGTTAAATCTATAAGGAAATGCTGACATTAGCGGATCCCATTTTTTTATCGCAAATCATCTTGTCCATACCAAATATACCCATAATTTTCCGATAGTAAATATAAAAATTCAGAAATCATTCATATCATTCCAGGTCGTAATCTTTGATTACAAAATCATGATGGGTCTCATATTTTAATGGATAAACAGATAACAAATCTTTCAGAAAATACCGCCACATTGATTTTTTTATCAAACCCAGCAGCGGCCATCTTGTATTTAAATATCTGTTGGTTTTCACTGTCCGGCCTCTAGATTGATTTCCGGGAATCATTCCAGTTATTAAATAACAGGTTAACAATGAGTTTAACGCGTTAACGTTGCGTTGATTCAACGCTGAACGTTAATGTTAAAGTTAAATCAACAATGAAGAAGCATCGTGAACGTTGATTCAACGTTGAGGTCAACTCTAGACCATCGCCGTGGCATGTTTCAGAAACGACGCCGTCTTTGCATGTATCAAAAAAGCTTAATAACAAACCCGATAATTTCACACACCACCGTACACCATCCGCCTCGTCTTGATCAGTCTTATAAGTTTCCTGGGGAAACCGTTTTCTATAATCTTAGTCAAATCGCACGAAAAAACTCAGGTTGGATTGAAATTTCTCCACTTTGATAAAACATATAAAAGAGGTATTTCTACTTCCTATCTGTGTTTATTATGTCCTCAGCTTGTCAACACTATTCCACCTATTAGTGAGTCTACCCTTCATATACAACCATTTGTTCGTTCACGTGCTCCAGCCATGATCACGTATGGCAGGGGCGTCGTTTAGAACGTGCTTCAATTTCACGATTGAAATGAGCCCGCGTTGGCCAAAAATAAGTGACCAGCACAATAGTGAGTGGGCAAGTGAAAACAAAAGCGAGTTGTTATGAAATGTATAAACACGAAATAATGTTTGATGGGCTTTTGCCGGTTCGTCACCGAAAACTCACGAGAGCGTATAGTTGAGCGTATGTCGATCCACACGACATTTGTGCAACAAGAATACTAATCGATTTGTCATAGTACATTATAGGCCTCGTAATGGGGTTTTGTTTAAATCACATGGCTTGAAGAGAGTGATTTATTAGGTGCAATCACATCAACCAGCATGAATGTTGAGTAACTGCTCATGCAGTGACATATTTCGTCTTTCATCTCTTTTCTCATCTCATCAGAACCAGTTCTTAACCCTCTTTTTGCCTCACCCCAATTATGAATGAATTGAATATTGCCCATTGCACCATCTTCTCTCACGTGCTGAGTCATACAGTCATGTGGTCGGCACATGCCGCATTAGAGTGTTTTATTTAAGAAAAAAAGAAGTGTCAAATTTCTTATCGGTCTTCATCGAGTTTGATTCATTACCTTAGAAATTGAGTCGATGTTTACAAAAACAGTACATATTTATGATGGTTTGCAGGTTGCGCAAATCCTTTAATTTATTTATGGGAGTACTTAGAACTACACTGTTGTCGTTATAACGTTGGTTGGTATTAGTTGACTAAATGATGAAACAAATTAGTATGTAAGAAATATTCACAATGACCAACAGCTATGTTGTTGTACCGGTCTGTTTAACAGTTGTTATGTTGTGTCACCCACCAATAAATGAATGAATGATATGTCTCGGATACAGAACATCTTTCGATTTCAATTGTGAAGCAACTGGTTAACTCAAGGGCAATACAAATACGTAAAAATGATTAATTAGATATTGTCAGATGAATATGTTCTAGGAAACAAGAACAAGCTTGTAAAATATGAATATAAACGTTTACGTTCAGAACTAAAGGGCAAACACGAAATTATTGCACCACAGTTGATTTACAATAAAATCCCATGCATCTACCGAATCAAAACCAATTTTACAAGCAATTTAATTCAGGTAATAAGCTCAATTTACATACAGTGGATTAATTATTGCACTGGAAATTTATTTTCGGAAATTAGCTTTCACACAGAAACAAAAGCGTTCACGAAAATGAAAACGGACCGTGAACTAGTTCACGTTTTCAGGATTTTTACCTAAAAACGTGATTTAGTTCATGATTACGTGATTCAGTTCACGGTGTATTTTTGCTTATTCTCGAATTCGTGACTGCAGTTCACGGATCCGGGCACGGATTTTTTTTCCGTGCACTCGTTTCGTAAACATGGATTTTGTACATAGAACAAATGTCTCGTGTATTGTATGGAACATTCATATTGCTTTTTATCTGCACAGATAAAAAGAAACATTGAATTTTCTGCGTTATCTAATGCACATAAAGGGAATGCTAGATTTGGCAGAAATTAATGGGATATTTCATGTAAGTTTAAGCCAGATAACGCCTCAATCTAGTCTGTTGTGTGAAAGATTGCAAACGTTGTTGTATGGCGCATGAAAGATTGCAAACAATTTCGTTGTTTACGCCTCCTTCGGCTTGAAATTACACGAAGGAAAATTTTACGCGCTTGTTAAAATTAATATTTTTTTTCTGTGTGGTGAAATGCTATCATTACACATTTTTGTAAAATGCACGAAATGTATTTCGTGAAGACCAGCCAATCGCTGCTTGTTGGTTGGTGTTGCTGCTGGGATCGCGGGAATAATTTATTTATCCCAACCAGTGTTGTAAATATTCATTTCCACGCAGTGTGCTGAATTTGATAACAACTCGTTCCAGAAGCTGATTTTTACAATAACACGTAAGAAGAGATTGTAGTGCTTGATTATTTTCATAAATTTGGTTTACAATGTATTTTTCTAATTGTAAAATCTAAGACGTGAGAGCGCAATATCTGAATATTCAAATGACATTCATCGTTGAATATCATTTGAATATAACAGTAAATATAACACTTTCTATATACCAGTTAGAGCAATGCACTGTTAGACAAAGTTGTAGAATTTGTCAAGAGTTACAATTTTATCATACACAATATTCATAAATTCAGCTGTTGAACCAAGTTATCGGCAAATTTATCCAATTGCACGAAATTACTTTTAACAGCACTGATCCCAACAAAAAAATTAAAGCGCTGCCGAGAGTTATAACTTCATACTCATTAATCGAGAATCTTTGCTTGTGTCACCATGACCTAGTGGGATCAACCACGGATTCAAGAACAGCTCTTTCCAAAAATGCAGGATCGAATCCTATGTCAGAAACATTAAAAAAAACGTATGACAACTGCACGTGGTTGTGGTTTTTATTTCAATTACATTTCGAATCGATAAAGCAGATCTGTCTGTCATTCATGCACCCCAGAGAGAGAGAGAGACGTTTCTTTTTAAGTTGTAGTAAAACATTCGTAGCTCTTTGTATTGTTTTTGTGCAATGAACGTATGTTCTTTCTTTTTCAACAAATGCTTCGTGCTTTTGACAGTCGTGCGTGTGCCATTAATTACGAAAGTAGCTTCATGAATCGTACAAATCAATTTCGTTGTAGAAAACAACGAATGGATTCGTTAGTGCTACCTTCGATTTCGTAATATAAAATAAAATAAATTTTCAGTGTGGAAATTGTTGGGTAAAATTCCCAGCACGCTCGCATCAAACCATCGATAAGATGTAGAAGGAGATGTTTCGCTCATCGCCATGAGGCACCAAGAGTAGACAGTCATGTTTGCTAGAATGAAATATATGAAGAGAAAGTGTTGAAAGTTCCGTTAGTGTACGGTAGGTTGGAAAAGGAATAAAGGTATTGAAAATTGAGCGAAAGGGCATGGGTAAAGTAGTACTCGAACCAAGGACGCTATCATTGACAAGCATCCCACTGCCTCAACCTACCCCGCAGTGGGATGTTTGGCAACGATAGCATCCTTGGTTCGAGTACTACTTTACCCATGCCCTTTCGCTCAATTTTCAATACTTCTATTCTATTTCCAACCTTCCGTACACTAACGGAACTTTCAACACTTTCTCTTCATATCTTTCATTCTAGCAAACATGACTGTCTACTCTTGGTGCCTCATGGCGATGAGCGAAACATCTCCTTCTACATCATAATCGTTACTCCACGTTCGGAGAATACAAATAGAGTATGCATCGATAAGGGAACGTCCATTAATTACGTCACGCAAAAATTGATTTTTTGTAACCCCCCCCCCCCCCCCCATGTCACGTTTTTTGTATGGACTTTCAAATTTTTTTGTATGGATCGTCACGTTTTCTCGAAAGCCCCCTCCCCCCTACTGCGTGACATAATTAATGGACCTTCCCTAAGAGCTTGTAGAGTCGTATCCGGTACCTTTTTATAATTTTTTTTTATCCACTTCCTACGCATGTCCTTTGCATCCTTTACTTTTTCTTTGGTCTTTCTGAGCCCGCTTCATCATGGCCCAATAAGTTTCAATTGGACGTAGTTCAGGGCAGTTCGTTGGATTGGGGACAAAATACACCGAACTAGTCTCATACCATTCCAGCACGCTTTTAGAATAGTAGTATGAAGCTGCTCCAAAAATGGCAAAATACGTTTTTTAGAGGCATTTAGACTAGTAAATTTCACCATTGATGATTCCTGTTGTGACAAAAAATTGATTTACTCTCTGTAGGTGCAGATATCCTATTAAATGAGGTATTTCGAAGCGAATCAACATTTCGGTGTAAATCTTACTATCACGAGTATTGCTAACAGTTTGCTGCCGTGCTTCGCGGTCTGGGAATCTTTGAACCTTGTATGCATTTAAAACAGCTCTTGTCTTGACCTTCTGGACGTAAATTTGCAAACAATAGACAATGTTTTTGACAACACGGTGCGTTGAAATGTTGGGATTTCGGGTGAAATTACTCTTAAGCTTGCACTCCGTCTTCCGGAATGCTGCTCGCGCTTGTGACCCAAAGTCAACCGATTGTTGAACCTTTAATTACTGTTAAGATGGTTGAACTGATTTGCAGCATTTTTGCCCAAAGCACTATGGGACAGCTCCGGGTTTTCCATGTGAGTGTTCATATTTTTTTCACGTGTACCACTTGACTCACTTTCATCTAAAGGCCAACCAATCACACAACTAGGCAATTCACAGGATGTAAATAATACACTTCAAAGAGGAACAGTGCAACATTTGGTTAATTTCTGTCCAGTGAGAAAATAGTAACAGCCAGCTGTAGGTATTGAAATAATTTTGAGTTCGCCCTTCATGGCGTTGAAAACATAAATTTATGTCTGAATATTACAACACACTTAGAAAATTTCACAGTATTCGGTAATTTTTTACCGAACTTTCAACAGCTAAACGTTCGGTAATCCGATTTAACGGATTTCGGTGAAATTTTACAGTATTCCAAAAAAAATTACCGGAACATGTCAAATTTTACTGTAAATTTAAATTTTACAGTATTCCAAAAAAATTACCGGAACATGTCAAATTTTACCGAAATCCGTTAAATCGGAGAACCGAACGTTCAGCTGTTGAAAGTTCAGTAAAAAATTACCGAATACTGTTAAATTTTCTAAGGGTGTAGGTTAGTCAAAAAGTTTTGAAAGCGACATCTATGGAAAACCAAAATGTCTACGAAAATATTTCATCTTTCATAAGAACGTACTCAAAATTTCATTTCGATCTTTCAATTCATTCTTTGTTTACAAGCCATTTTTAGTTGACGTGTCAGTGTATTGTTTAACAATGGAAAAATCCGAATACCGTTCAGTGATTAAATTCTTTATTTTGGAAGGTTTATCGGCTACTTAGATCCATGCAAAGATGGTGAAAGTATTATAGGAGTTGTCTCCTTCATTTCCAACCGTTCACCGATGGGTTTTGGAGTTTAAGTGTGGCCGTACAAGCGTTGACGACGATCCACGCGCAGGACGTCCAAAAAGTGCATCAACACCAGAAGTCATAGCGAAAATACAGGATATAGTTTTGGATGATCATCGATCGGCAGTGAATGTGATAGCTGAGACCATAGGCATCTCATATGGAACAACATGTCATATTTTGGCTAAAGTTTTAGGCTCCAAACAACTGGTGCACACTGGGTCCAGAATCGGCAAAGAAGGTGTAGCGTCAGTTTGGGGGGAAAAGGAATTTTTGAAGGCCCCAAAGGGGAACAAACCACGGTTATGGGATGGGGGAAACATTTGTGAAAAAATACCTGGTTTGCAGAAACTATTTTTCATCAAGACAATGAACCTGCTCACACAGCTCAAAACACCATCTTGAAAATCAGTGAATTGGGGTACGAATTGTTGCAGCATCCACCCTAGGGGTGATTCAAAAATTACGTCCATCAAATTTCAGGTTTATTTTACCCCCCCCCCCCCCCCTCTCTGTCACACTTTGTCACAAATGCGTATACCCCCCCCCCCCCCCCCCCCCCGTTTGGCTCCTCCTTTTGTCCAAGGATTGTTGCAGTGTGCTTTGATGGAAATAACTGGCAGAGATGAATCAAGGTTTTCGTACACTGGTATTTGCTTTCCTGTAAGTTCGACCTCGTTTTCGTCTAGCCATTGAACCTTGTCGTCAAGGGAAACCAGGCGTTCTTTGTCTCTCTTGGCAATGCACTTTTTTTTTGCTGTAGTTTTTCTTGACGCGGTTTTTGTGGATGCTTTTTCAAAGGAACGCTAGATGCAAAGTAAACTCCACACTCATCGTGTGACCTCTTTGCTAATTTTTCAGTAACAGATGGACAAAACTTATCGTATGGCATGTTTTCTTCTGCAAAAAACGCTAGATTTTGAAAAAGTGTTGCGTTTCTCATCTGTTGTTTTGGCGCTGGCAAGAATCGTCGTTGGATGTAACGTAGATAAGAACTGCAGAATTTCTCGTTCTCGAATATTTCTCGTCAGTACATTCTGATCTGCAGGAAATACTGGGATGAACGAACATGCTTTGCCATCCAGGCAGCTGGTTTGGGTAAAAGCTCTGGTGAAATGTTCTGGTTTCAGACTCGTCGCTGTCGACAAACTCAGAGATGACATTGTGGTCATCTATGACCACCGAACTGAAAAGCTCTGCAAGCATCTCCCCTGCAAAACTGAAGATTCTACGTTCCAGTTCTGCATACACCGTCTTCCCTTGTCCATCCAAATGGGTTCCAAACTTGTCGTGAAGGTGAACGGTTCCTGAAAGCTGCTTAGACAATGGAGTCAAATTGCGCTCCACAGGGTTGTATGCACTGCGACCTGGTGCATTAGTGCAGATGTACAAAGCATCAAGATCCAACCGTTGAAAATGAGGCACAGCGATTTCAATTGTCTTTTGAATCACGAATTCTTATCCGGCCCTCCATCCGTACTTACTTACAATAAGAACAGGCTTCGGCGTTCCGTTCGGCGCTTTGAGGCATTCGTCGAAATCCGGCAGAATGTAGATTTGTTTCAAATCCCGAGCATGGCTGTATGCAGTTGATTTATCGTGTTTACCCGAACGTACAGCAACATATATCGGACCTGATTACGTTACAGCTGCGTTGTCTCCAAACTCGTGTTCCTTGATCACCAAACCAGCAAACACTGAGGGAATGAGTTTTTGATGATCCGCAACAGTCCAATCATGATCTGGCTACCGATCAGTATAATCCATATGCACGATGAGTGGTACTTGCAAAGTTGCGGCTATAATGCCCAGAGGCACTCTCGCCTTGTCGTCATGACTCAGTTTTGCTTCTTCAGTGGGACCCAAGAAACTGTTGAATTCATCAAGGGCATTCATAGATGCCATGCAACATTTTGTGTCAACGTGGAACTTGTGAAGGTTTTTACTTGGTTTGACGAGCTTCACAGAAACAGTCCGTACGTGTCGCTTAGGCCTGTTCATAAACCACGTAGACTCATTTTTTGAAAATCTCACGTTTCTCCATTCATTTTTTTTTAAATGTTGTATGTAGCGTTGACTTTAATCCCCTTACCCTTTGAACAGCCCCTTACCCTCAATGGCATTCCTGTTCCGAGGAAAAGGATGTTAACAAACCGATGTTCTTGAAATATCAAATCCAGCTGACCGCAGTCCGTCAGTCAGTCATCGAGTGTCCAGATAGTACGTAATTTTTCAGATCTTTAAATAAAAAATGGTTTAAATACTTCAATAATTCAAGTAAAATGTCAGTTTTGAATTTTAAATGATCTTAATTGAAAAGTAGACAAAAAGTTGACTGATTCTCATTTAAAAACGCCTATTCAATTAATAATTAAATTGTCATTTTTTATTTCATCAAAACTTGTCAAGAAATGCATGCCATTTTATTCGGAAACCTAATCGACAAAAAGGTTCATAAGTGATGAGGCGCAAACCTATGCTTTCAGTCAACAACAAAAGCTGAAAAAAGAACAGTTCTGGAGATATGAATGGTACTGAAAATTTCCTAAGCTGACAACATTTTCAAAAAATTTAATTCATATTTTTGAATAGTCTCGAGATGAGCCAACCAAGAGCTTCAAGTCTCTGAAATCAAGGCAATTCCATCCAATTAAATGAGGAATTTATTTTACGCAATGCTATTGTTTTTTAAAACGATTTTATGTTACTCCAAACTCTTATCTTCGCCTCTCATCGCTGACGCTTCATGCTGGACCAGATCGATCAACGTCCTCAGTAACACTGGTTGGTCACTCTAGATCGGAGATCGTCCTTTATCAGGCCGCATTTTGAAACGCTTGGCAAGATGAGAGTTTGTTTAAAATTCTTCCTCGAGAATCTTCTTTCTGTTCAATTTGCTTGTCTTTTGGCGTTGCTGATTTGATTTCTTCTTCTCTAGGACCTTATTCAGCGATTTCCTATATTGACCAGGTCAAACAGCGTTTTTTCCTGTATAGCATAAAGCATGTCATTTTGCTCTCTAATCAGCAGGCTAGAAATCTCGGAATTAATAATTTTTAATTACTTGGTTTGGGGCATGCAAAATTAGAGAAAACACTTTGTCCGAATCCGGAGGAGCTTGTGAAGAACTGGAAGGCTGCGATTCCGGAGTTCCCTCATCCGGTGGGACTTGTGGAACATTTTTGATACTCTCTCCATTTGCAGCATTGCCTTGCCTGCTGGGCCCATCAGTGTAACTTTCGGTTTCGAAGCTTCCGTTTTCAAAGGGCTGATTTTCAATTTGAAACATTCTTCACAATTGGATTCGGTTTTTATATCTCGCCAGTATTTATGCGTCGCCTCCTGGTTCGCTTGTCAACTGCGCAGCGGGTATGCACGACAAAATGCATCGAACAGCGTTTGAACCATTTGGTTTCGGTCTATCTTTAAGATAAAATATTAGAATGTTATAAAGATCACTGCTTCGTAAACCTACGTTGATCACCTACGTTTCTTTTCGTAGCAACGCTGATAAAATTTCATTACCTTGTGCGAAATTGTTGGATGTCACATTTTTAGAGCCCCCCTCCCTCCCCCTGTCACATATTGTCACAATTTTCAAACCCCCCTCCCCCTCCCAATGAGTGGACGTCGTTTTTGAATGACCCCCTATTCGCCAGATTTAGCTATTTCTGCCTTGGGGGTGTTGTCACACCTAAAAAATTCCTACGTGGGAAGTATTTTTTTTCAAAAGAGGAGGTTTTGGTCGTGGTGGGGGGGTTTTTTTGGGTCCTTGAGAAAAATTTCTCTGGGGGGGGGGAAAAAAAAAGGAAAATGGAGTGCATTGATCTTATGGGAAACTATACTGAGCAATAAAAGTGATTTCCCAAAAAAAAGTATCTACTTTATCTTGATTAAGCTGTGTTTGCGTGAAATGTTGTACAATAATGTAGCAGATATAACGCACATGTATATCGAAACATTTTGTTCGCAGTTGCCCATTGCTTAAAATTTGTCTTGTCATCATCAAATGGCTAGACAGCCTACAGTGCGATAACAATGTACACAAACTCACTCACCTCTGCTGATAAGCAATGTGAATCTACTGAATGGGGGAAATTCTGAGCAAAGTCGGTTAACTGCATGATCACGGTCTATTGCTCATCAAGCATAATTCGAGCGACGGTTGCTTAGGCAGCGAAGGTGTAGATGCAATCTGATAATTTTCACTTACTCATTTGGCCTTTTGACAACTTGAACTATCATTTAACATTTGTTCGACGGAATAAATGTTCGAGATACTGTTATCAGCAGACTGTACTGGTAGTCTCAAACTCAGGACGATAGGAGCGATAGTGATACGATATTACATTCTCTATCACGACTTTTGAGGTTGTGCAATATGAAATGAAATAATAACAACACTGTTATTGTTCCTATAGTTGCATATGAGACTCCAGAATGCAAATGAGCCTGTCCCATCACACGCTCAAATAATTATTTGATCGCTTTTGAATTTTGACTTTTTTTTATTGTGTTGATGCTATCCTATGGTTATGAGCATAAGCATGAGCATAAGCATGAGCATGAGCATGATTGACCGCCCGAGGTTGCTACTCCGTTACTGCCAGATCCGCTGAAATTACACAGAGAACCAACATATGATGCTTGGGATTAGCATACATCCACAATGTGTAAACACTGGTGATCCCAAACTAAGACGCCGGCCCCGCCCGAATGCAGGTCAAATAAGGAAAGTGTAGGGATATGTTGACGTGATACTCGCTTTATTGGAAACCGAGAATATCTCTGCACTTGAACGAGAAATCACTGGGTTGTTGGATAAAATAGTTGGGTTTGCAGCGGGATCAACTGACGTCGACAGCGAATAAGATATTTAATATGTTCCCGGTTTATTCTCTGCACAGAGATGCACAGTAATTTTATTCATATTTTGGCACCGATTTGAAACAACAGTAAGAATGCTATTGAAGCCACTCACAAGTGTGGGTGGTTTATTTCAATGGAATACAATAATACATTAAAACATCGAGTTTGAGGACCGATTTAAACCAACAGTAGTGATGCTGCTGGAGGCCCTCACATCTGCGGAGGGTTATCCTCAATGGAATACAGAAATACGTTGGAGTATCGAGTTTAAGGACCGTTTAATACCTTTAAACAAAAATAATGAAAAACAATCCCATATCACTTACAAGCGGAATGTAACCCTCTATTATGGAATAGTACTTGAAGTTCAGAAATAAAATTTCAATAAACAATTAAAAACTTTCCACTGCATCGGTTATTCACTTTACCGCTGCTGCCGAACTGGTTAAAAATTATTTTGTTCAATTTGAGTGAAAACTAGCGAAAGTCCGCACGTGGCAAAAGCACACTTCGATCTGTGTTGATGCTATCCTATGGTTTTGGTTATATCCAAAAACATGGGTTGCAGTATACCAATGGCGTTAATACAAGGTCCGGGCCACCAGGCTTAACGGTATACGTGAGATGAGGAAATGTATAGTGGTATTTGTGTTTCCTCACAATGTTTATCTTTTTACACGGCGAAGCTGTTTATGGTTGTCGTGACCTGACCGAAGTTTTCAGCAACGAAAGTTGAATCGATCGGAGGCTAATCCGAAACAGTAGTAAAAATCTACCACGGACAAAGGAGAAAGAGGGGGGGGGGTGAGGGGGGGAGGGGGGGGGGGGGGGAGAAAGCAGGGGACAGCAATTCGGCGTGTGTGCAGAAATCAAGTGCTTCAAGTACGGTGTTGCGGCAGCGGTCCGACGGTTGGTTTATTACTAGTCACAGTTTGCTAGCGCGATTGGGTAAAACAAGGGGTTGAGAGTTGCCCTTGTTTTCCCTTCGTTTGCAAAGTGCAGAAACCGACTTGGGTGAAATCGGCGTGGTGGTTTCACATCTTATCAAAAGGAGTCAACTGTTGCCATGGATCCTCAACAGGCAAACAAGTTTGTCCGGGCTCCTGGAGTGGCAACCGAAAATCTCGACAATGGTCAAACTATCAGTTCACAGTGTATTATATTATGTATATTATGGTACTTTGACGTCGGCGCTCGCTTGCCCAGCAATGTTTCCTATATTTTTGCTTCTAACACAAGTAAACTGCCTGATGGGCCGGACCTTACAAAAACGTCATTGGCAGTATACGGCCAACCGTGCTATGAACCTTACACACATAGTTTTTTTTACTGAGGTAAGGATTATTATTAAAATATTCTATTTGTCTATCAACAGACAATGTTGGAATAACAATAATAATAAATCGTATTAGGTAAAGGAAGCTTACGTTACACACATAGTTTTTTTTTTTTTTTTTAATGAGGTAAGGATTATTATTAAAATATTCTATTTGTCTATCAACAGATTATGTTGGGATGAAGCATTCAGTGTACATTTCGAAAGAATTTATGTTTTCTTCAATTTTTAAGAACTGTTTTTAAGTTTACCGAACTTTTCAGCTGTTTGAAATACGTGCTGAAATATATAAACTCACACACCAAATCCTAATTTTGATATTCAGTAAAAAAAATTTACGGTTTTGATCTGTAAAATAGAATTCCGACTGAACTACAAGTTGTCAGAAATTCGTATGAAAATATGACTGAACATTTGTATTTATTTTACAGATGTACTTTGTAACGAGCTGTCATTGAAAATCCGCTGTTCAGTAAATGCTTTACCGATTTTCAGTAAAACCATAATAAATACTGACGCAAAATGTGAAAATCACCGAAATTCAGTAATCTTTACTGAACGCGAGAGTGTAAATCACACCTGTCAAACGTTTACCATTTTCGCGTGCTAAAGGGGTGGCAGCTGATCAAAAGAATATTTTCTTTTATTCTTTCCATTGATTTTTAAACGAGTTAAAGGCACCAGACTTATTTGCAAGTGTTAAAACGTAGGCAGCAACAGATGTTTCTAAAATCGATAGCTGTAAATGTTCCTCAGCCAACTCCTAAATGCATCGGAAGCCATGACATAGTTCGCTGTATTGATGGTGTGGACAAAACTGTCCACGTCGATGAGCCATTTATGTAACGTCTGTATCCGCAATAATCCGGACACCTCAAAACATGAATAAAACATAAATTTCGCATTATATTTCCGTCGTAGTTGTTTATTTCAGATTCATGGGATGTGTTTTAACAATTCGTGAAGACAAAACATAGTTATTCGGTATTTGCATAAAATTTTCGAGCTTAGCGCTTAGCTCCGTCCATCAGGGTTTGTACAGACTCTTCAAAAATCGTAGAAGCCGTCTTTGTCCAAATTTGCTAGAAATGTTTGATGTCTTTGATTCCTTGCTTCTTTCCAGAAAGCTTTCGCTTCATCAGAGCCCAATATCTCTCGATTGGTCGTAGCTCTGGGCAATTTGGCGGGTTTGAGGTTTTTGGTACAATGTTCACTTGATTTGCTTGGTACCACTCCATCACAGTTTTAGCATAGTGGCATGATGCCAAATCAGGTCAGAACAAAGGTTTTTCTTTGTGACTTTTGATGAAGGGTAGCAATCGCTTCTGCAGACACTCTTTCTGATAGATCGCCTTGTTGATTGTGCCTGTAGTGACGAAAGATTTACTTTTTTGGCCACACGTGCAAATTACTTGCCACACAAGGTATTTTTTTGGGAAATGTCGATGCCTTCTTCGGTCTGAAATGCTTAGCTGTACCATTTCTGGTCATAGCAGAATAAAAAGCCAGCCCTGGAAGCTGCCAAGTTTGGTTTGTCGTTGCGATTTGGAACTGTTTTTACTTTATACGGCTTAAGTCCCAAACGTTGTTTTGGTTTTTGGGAAAAAACGGGGGATCCTTTTTTGGGGGCCGGTTGGAGGGGGGGGGTTGGGGTTTTGTTTCCTTTTCTTGGGGGCTGCAAAATGGTGAGTAGACACCTGGGATGGAGCGTGCGTCCACGCAACATAGCTATGGTCCTCACAAGTTCCTACCTCATGCTTCCACGGGTCAAGAGATGACAAAGACCGCCAGCTAAGGGGTGCGTACTTAGCTGGTAGTGCAGCCTGGGCACTGTTGTCCTTCTGACTTCAGCTAGATTGAGGAGGTGCGTGTCGAGCGTCTGCCACCAAGGAGGTGCGGCTCAAACAGCGTCTGTCCTGGCATCCAGCGGCTGAGTAAGAAACGCTGTATCGCGTCAACTATACATTAGGTGGCAGCCGCACCAAGGCGATGTAGGCAGCGTGACCCGGTAAAGTAGCATGCTGAAATCTTACCCTACCACGGAAAATGGAAGTATTCTTTATACGGTATATAATTTCAGATCATCCATGGAATTCCCAAGTGTTGTATAATAATTTTGAATTGTTTTCTTCCCCCGTGGCTATGATAATGCAAGTCCTTCTACAATTGCAGCAGTATCAGTAGACATGCAGACATTACAAATATAATTGTTATTTTCATTTTATATTATAACATCCCTTCACAATATTATTCAATGCTATTTTCAGCTTCGCATTTGCATCGTTGTAAGTTTTGGCCCACCTAACTCACGTTGTGTATTTGAAAAGATAGGATGGATTTTAAATTTTTTTTAGAGAGAGGATTATATACGACAAATTCTACAAAAAAAAAAAAAATATTCGTCGTCCAAATTAGTTAATTCAAAAACTAACATTGTTTATGAGCCTACGTTTTCTATTTTACAGACATAAAGAATCATTTATGGGACCAGTAGGAAAAAAAGAATTATCGAAGAATTTCCTGTCATTCATTTTTAATTTTTTGTTTGTTTTGTATTTATTGAGTTTCCGTTTTTGGGCAGTAATCATACTCATATGAAATTTATTTGCCTAAATTTCCTTTGCTATTTTGCTAGGATGCCAGGTGATCAACTTTATTTCATTATATCACGTTGGAATTTTCGCTATTTTAGAGTTTCAATCATCTAACATCGCAGCGGAAGAGGCAAATAGCGGCATTTAATTATTATATGTACATTATGTAGTATTTCTTTACAACATCGTATTATTTCCATCATATCATGACCTTCACATTTTCATGCAACAAACCTGATTTAGGCGGTATCTGGCTTAAACACGAAACATACATTCAATTTATGACATCTAGCATTCCTTATATGTCCAGTATATAACGCCGAAAATTACAGCTGTGGTAGGCTTTTGAAAATCTGTGGTAGGCTTTTGCACTTTTTGCTGAATGTATTTTTCATTTCCGGTTTGCAAATAACTTTTTACCAATTCTGAGCTGATCTGATTCATGTGTGCGCTGTGTGCCATTTGGCTAGTGTTTGATTTTACATTTCAACCTTTGTCATTATTTGATCATAACTCACAATACTTACTTCAAAGATGATTTAAACATTACTTATTCTTTTGCCCATTTATCTTTAATTCCCTTCCTCTTAAATCTTTCCACTCCTAACTCGGTAGCAATAACTATTAGGTCAGCAAAAATAGAAGCGGATTGCTATTATAAAATCAGCATCAAGTAGCAAATAGTGACCATGGCAACAGTAAATTAAAATGTATAAATGTTAGTTTTGTAAAATTTCAATAGGTTCAATAAACTTTTTCAGGATACTTGAAATCAAAATTTTGGTGAAATCTGTTATCGCTGAAAACGAACGAAAACGTGCTTAAGCGCGAACCACAGAACTCTACACTTTAACATTTTACAACATTTCTTGCATTTCAGGATCAACCGAATGAAGATACGATAAGATAAGATACGAATGCTTGTAGTATTTTTCATTCACATAAATATATACACCATTATATAAATATTTCATGGGAATGGGAGGGACCATCAGAGCACCCGATTGAAGCACTCTGGATGGGGAGAGTGTGACTGCAAACTCCCCATTGCTAACAGTTTTTGAATAGAGGGCGGGCTCTTCTCCCCGCCCATTGGGGCATCCTCATGTTAGATAGCTTGCTCTTTTGACCAATTGTTCAATCTTGTTGTTGGAAGGAGATTCTTTATATCCCTGTGGATACGTATAAGTGATGTTGCATATCGATCCACCCAACCCCTTTTTGACCCTTCATACAACGGCATGATTAGGATAATCAGTGGTTATTAAAGCTTGATCAAGTCTAACAGAGAGGAGAGCCCATTGCTGTCGGATTTAGTTTCCGTGCTACAATGGGTGGTAGTACATATCATACATCATACATCATACATCATACAATAGCCTTTTCACCTTTCGGTCCATGACAGGATCAGCGCGTCCAATGTTTTTGTCACTTCTCGGTTTCCTCTCCAGCGTCATACGTTCTGAAACAGCACATCGTGAACAGTGGATTTAGGCAAATCCAATGTTTTTGCAAGATCCCGTATTGACAAGTCAGGATTTGCCGTACGCCCGTACAAAATTCGCTCGCGCACTTGTTTTTCTTTCGTCGCCATCTTGAATACTAAACAGGAAATGTAAACATCAATCATAGTTTTTTTCATTATAGACACTCAGCTATACCACAGTGAAATTTTTCATTCCTACGTGTAATATTTCAAAAGTTACAATGATTTGAAGGTGTCCGGATTAATGTGGATACTGACCTTATATTCCCGTAATCCAAACCTTGTTGCAACTATTTCGGAATCCTGAGACCAGATCTCTTCAGGCGCTTGAGAATACAGCTCATCTTTCACAGGATTATTTTATGAGAAAAATGATTATTTAAAAAAAACTCACCCGCTTAAGAGCGGCAAAAAAAAAAACAAAATTATAAACTGATGTTTTTGTAAATTTTACCGAAATTCGGTATTGATTGATGATGTATTCTGTAATTTTTTGGTAGCAATCGTGCTTCCAACTTCACAGTTTTTTACTGTAAATTTTACTGAACTTCCGTGTCGCTTACTGAGTTTTGTCAGTAATGTTTGACAGTTGAGAGTTCATGGGGCTTCAAATGGTGAGTGACAACTTCTAAGGAGGGTGCAACCGACCTCTGGTCCTCACAAGTTCCTACCTCACGCCTCCACGAGTCATATGATCACAAAAGACTGCCAGCTGAAACATGGAGACGCTGGTTGGCGTAGCCTGGGCAATGTTGTCATTTTGACAATAGCGAAGTGAGGGGGTGCGACCTGTAAATCATATCATATCATATAATTTTCCATTCTCATATCAAATAATGATTTCAGCAGGCTTTGGAATCATCTTTGCATTCCAAAACCATTTATCACAGGAGCCTGGAGCAACATGACATGGATAAAAAGCTGAATTTGTTTTTCAGCATTTCAGCATAACATTTACTTTGAATTTGCACTTCTGAACATTAACTACTATGTTACTCGCATGCGCTTATGGGCAGTATAGGATTATATTTTAATATTGTGTTTAGTGGTATTAGGATTAGATAGGCCATCTATTTCAGAAAGCATCACACTTGGCTCTGCGATCGCTCCAATTGCTATCATAGAAATGTAACTAGAACAATATAAAGACGTGTTTTAACAACATTTCTTATAAAATAATATCTCTCATTGAAACTATAGTTTTGATTTTTGGAATTATATTTTCTTTTTTCAGCTTTTCCGGGACTAGTAGGATATTAATACATATCTAATTATATTTTGTCAGTAACAATCCAATGGATGTCAGATATGTTTTGTACATACGCATATTATGTTCTCGTATTGACTTACTGTAGCCGCTTTTTACATGGTCAAGTAATTTAATTGTCTCTTAAAATGCCATGTACAGCAATCAAGTTGGAAATTTGTATAAATAGCATTTTTGTCTTCTATGATATTTTAATTTTTTATGGGGTCTGCTGTCTGGTCGTTCAAAATGAACGGCTTGATAGCTGCTGCTGCTTGCATCGAACCTGAGCTGGCGGTTGCTATGTTTGAGGAAGAATATTGACGACGGAAAATCTGAGCAGAAATAAAGTGCCAATAGCTAGAACTAGATTTTAGAACAAAATACCAAAACCTTGCCAAAGTGAATTTTGATTCGGTGTGCAGGCTTAGTTTGTAAATGAATCGGTGTAAGAAGAGTGTATTAGGCGCAGATATCCGACACGTCGGCGAAGGCCGGCTTGATGTGGACGAGTGCCGACTGCAGCAGCTGCGGGTCCAGCAGAACTTGGTCAAGATCTAGGACATCGAGGAGAGCTGGTTTGCAAAGCAACAAATAATTTATTTCTACCAAATTTTGAAGACAATATCTAATATCCTGTTTATTCTGTCTATTTTGTTTTGTTTTGTTTTTAGTTATGATTGTCTCTTTTCAGTCACATTGGAGCGGGCCATTGGTTTTGGCGGATAGTGCTACATACTTTCAGCGTATCGTTAACCAAAACGAACCCTGCTGCTAACGTTTCCCCAACTATCCAACATCCCAGTGATTTCTCGTGGAAGTGCAGAGGATTTCTCGGCTTCCTCCAAAGCGAGTATCATGTCAACACGTTCCCTCCCATTCCCTACTTGACCAGCATTCGGGCACGGCCGGCGCCGGTATTGCTTCATAATGGGTCACCAGTTTTTACACATTGAAGATGTATGTTAGTCCCATCCCAAACATCATCTGTTGGTTCTTTGTGTAAATACAGCTGATCTGGCAATAACGGAATTGCATCCGTGGGCGGTCAATCATGCTCATGCTCATGTTTGACAGTTGAGAGTTCATGACTAGTTTGACGATCGTTCAGTAAAAATACTTTTCAAGGCAAGGCTTAACATTTATGAATTTTTCAGTAAAATGTGGCCCGAAATCAACACTGTTCTTTATTTCTTTATTGGATTCGATGCGTAGAAATATTTCAGTTCGTTGGTGCAAACATTTTGAAAATCTTAGGAGAAACGACTGAGATATTAAAGCTTAAAACCTGACCACTTTTCGTGACGGTCACAACTCTATTTTTTTTAAATAGTACCCCAGTATAAAGAAAAAAGAAAACAGTTGCTTTAAATTAATTGTCAGATAAAAGCCTTGAATATTTCTAAAAATGTACATCTAATTTCTAGTTGAATGCAGGCTATCAAACCCGTTGACCGTTTGGACTCAAAAATGATGACAGCTCATCGATATTTGCTTGCTTGAAAGCAATTTCCATTCTTCTGTCACAAGCTAATCACTTGACCAGTGTCAAAGCCATCCCGTGTATCTTGTATTATCAAACACGGATCAATTTGTCACCAAAGCATTGCCACCGGACTTTGAACCATTGACCAGTACAGCCACAACAGCGGTTGCATCTCAAACAAACACACAACTCCCCGCCCCCACCCTGTTATAGATAAGATCAACCACTCCTGCGGTAACATGATAGTAATTACAGCAAATGTGTTTACACTTCAACCTCATACTATCGAACCCTGCGATTATGTGATAATCTAACCTGCACCAATTGGTTCTATCGATTATTTTTTTTTCTACCGCAGGCGGCCGAGCTTTCTACCGACCAGCTAATTGCAACCTCATTCTGCCCTGCAGATCCAGTCGCCCCAGCACGATGGCACCAGACGTTGCAGATCCGACCCTGACTGCCGATAATCATCATAGCAGCAGCCATTCCACCACCTCGCTTCAGCAGCGGATAGTTAGTTCTAGTACAGAGAATAATCTAGTCAGTAACGATGACAATAACAACCAAATCGAACCAAAACAAAACCTTCGCAGTGAAGAGTTTCGGCCGCAGATTCGGTGGCCTGACTTTTTCGCTCAGCTGTTTCTGCACGTGGGCTTCTTGATAGGCCTGTGGCTAGTATTATCGCTTCAGACCAAATTCTACACCGTTCTGTGGAGTAAGTTTTTCTTTGGTAGTGAAAAGTAGATATTTTGAACTAACAGAGTTTCACAACTTTCAGCCGTGGCACTAGTATGGGCGTCCGGTATCGGAATAACGGCAGGAGCGCATCGCCTTTGGTCTCACAAGTCGTACAAAGCGAAATGGCCCCTACGGCTATTGCTGATGTTTCTGTTTACCATTTGTGGCCAGGTGGGGTTTCCTTTTAACTGATGGTGGTTCAAGCTAACAACGTTTACCTTTTTTTTTTAGCGTGACGCGTACACTTGGGCACACGATCACCGAGTGCATCACAAATATTCGGAAACGGATGCCGACCCGCACAATGCCAAGCGAGGTTTTTTCTTCGCCCACGTTGGGTGGGTCTTCATGACTCCACATCCGGAAGTAGTCGCCAAGCGGAAGATCATCGATATGAGTGACCTCGAGGAGGATCCGATTGTGATGTGGCAGAAAAAGTAAGTTTGCGATGGCCCTACCAATATCCTTGCAAATAATCTACAGTTGATTAAGGTGTTAATCTTTCTTCCTGTAAAATTCTCGAACTTTCTGTGGTACACCCGAAATCGGGTTCCGGTATCCTCAGATACGCCCGCCGTGCCGATTCTCTATCTTCTCTTGAAATCATCGGTACTATTAGCTTTCTTCTTAGTTTCGAAAAGTTTCCGCCTAACTAGAGCCCAGTACTTCTCTATTGGTCGATGTTCTGGACAGTTTGGTGGATTGGCTGTTTTTGGCACGCATTTGACCACTTGAACCTTATAACATTCCAGGACGGATTTTGCATAGTGACAATAGACCAAAACAGAGCTAGATAGCCGTGGCTTCTGATAAACGGTAGCAACCGCTTTTGCTTACAATCTTTCTCGTACACATCCTTATTGATAGTGTCGGTAGAGACGAAACCTTAGGATTCTCGACCACAACTACATATGCCCTGCCAAACTAAATACTTCAAGGACTAGAAAAAAGCAATAGGTAGTATAAGAGCCCGATCGGTTGCATAACTTTTTACTAGTCAAGGAGATTTCCTCCCCTTGCCTATTCTGCATGGGGTAGTATGGTAAAGGGTTATGTGCCTGATCGGATACTACCGTTCAATAATGCCCTCCGCTCGTTTTCAAACTTGTATCCTTCAATTTTCAAAGCCTGCCGTTGCCCTATACGGAACTATCAATACACTTTCTCTTCATGTTTATTCGTTCTAGCAATAAATTACCGTCCACTTCTAGCGCTTCGCATGGAGATGAGGAATTATCTGCTTCTGACAAACTTCATCAAAGATCGTTACTTCTGCGCATGGGAGAATACAAAAACAACAATCAATGTGTAAAAAAATACTACTTGAAATACACAATGAAGAAGCACCTAGTAACTGACTGTAAAAGCCATTGCTTCGAATAACTTCAGCCTTGGTTTCATCTACTCATGGGTATAACCACTTATATGTGGTTATACGCCATACCCTAGTGCGGTGTGTGGTATTCATTTTATTTATTTGGTTTAGGGGCTTTTGCTTAATCTAGCCAAGATTTAATTGATTTTATGTAAAATGGTAACCAAATACTACGTCAAATAGGAGAGGGCCGATTACTCGCGGTTAACTTGAGGTGGCAAGGGGTGAATTTTTTTATGATGGATCGAAGAAAAAGCCTGAATTGCAGCACGAATACTTTCATGCAGCATCTTAATGTTGCCAGCAGCTCTATAGAGTTATGAACCCAAGTAACACCAGAAACATCTTCTTGACAAGAAAATAAGAAGTTTGTTGTAAAAAAGTCGTGAGGATGAAATACCAAACATGTCTGGTCTTGAAAAAGTTTTGAGGATGTTTTTCCACACATATTCGGTTCAAACGTGGTACCAGAACAGCGAACAGATTTTTGTTCTATTTTTGTTCGATCAACTTAAACTTTACTTCTTGACAACATCGGTGACTGTTTGTCATCTTACCACTACGAACTATCTTTACTCACTTTTGAGTATCCATACTTTTGACTGATTTTAGTCAAACGTACTTCATTTTGGATTGTTTGGAAATAGCGTGTATGCTAGATGTTTGTAAATATGTTGATAGGTTGCATTCAAGGTGAATTTTAAACATGTTTTTAACATCCTCATGCAATAGTGAAATTATTCAGAATAGATTGTGAATCAAATTCAGTGACGGCTGGAAATATGTTTATTTGAAATAGTGGAATAAAAAAAAACACCACCTAAATATAAGATTGTGATGCCACTCACTGATTCAAATAGAAGCCAAATTGGGCATAGGGGTTTATTGAAATGTAACATAAAGCAACAGTTTGGGAGATTGTTTAGTATTTTTTATAAAATGTTACGCTTAATTTGTGGGGGAGTCTTTTGAGATGTAGCTACGTACAACATAATAATTGTATTTGTATTTTCATTCATACTGACATTACTCGGTTCAATTTTTACAACAAAAAACGCAGAAAAGAAAAAACGAACATTTGAAAACCAAATGTGTTACTAATGTTTTTACCCGTACTGTAGACTTGTACTGTAGGACTGTAAACTTGGAAAATCGCCATGTTGGTTTTTTGTGAATTCCATAAAGAAATTTCACTAATATTCAATAGTTTATTCGGGGTACCTCCTACGTTTTTTAATCCAATCGATGGCGCATGAAATTAAGGAAGGTAAAACGGAAAGTTGCACTGCTAAAGGGTGATACGGTCAAAATTTGGTCAAGGGAAAACGCGTGTAAATCGGTGAAATCGTTTATTTAAAAAATCAAATTAAATTTCTTTTTCAAGTTCAATTAGTATAAAATTCAGGAAAAATATTCAGTTAGGCTTCCGCTTTTCCAAATCCGAATTGCCGGGCCTTACGCTTGACCCCTGCCATCAGATTTTGTACAGCCACCTTGTCCACCTTCTTCGCCGCAGAAAGCCAGTTTGCCTTGAACTGCTGCTTGTCCTTAGCAGTTTTTTTGGTCTTCTTTAGGTTCCGCTTGACAATAGCCCAGTATTTCTCAATTGGGCGGAGCTCTGGCGTGTTGGGAGGGTTCTTGTCCTTGGGAACCATCTGCACGTTGTTGGCGGCGTACCACTCCATGGCCTTTTTACTGTAATGGCAAGATGCCAAATCCGGCCAAAACAGTACGGAACAACCGTGTTTCTTCAGGAAAGGCAGCAGACGTTTATTCAAACACTCTTTCACGTAAATTTCTTGGTTGACAGTCCCGGAAGCTATGAAAATGCTGCTTTTCAAGCCACAGGTACAGATGGCTTGCCAAACCAGATATTTCTTTGCGAACTTTGACAGTTTCGTGTGCTTGAAAATATCTGCTACCTTTCCCCTTCCTTTTGCCGTATAAAACTCCTGTCCCGGAAGCTGCTTGTAGTCGGCTTTGACGTAGGTTTCGTCGTCCATTACCACGCAGTCAAACTTCGTCAGCATCGTCGTGTACAGCCTCCGGGATCGCGCTTTGGCCGTCGTATTTTGTTTATCATCGCGATTTGGAGTCACTACCTTCTTGTAAGTCGATAGTCCGGCTCGTTTTTTGGCTCGATGCACGGTTGTAGACGATACACCCAGCTTATTTGCGGCATCTCGGAGAGATAGGTTAGGGTTTCGCTTGAAACTACCGGCAACTCTCTTTGTCGTCTCAGCGGCTTCCGGTTTTCGATTTCCCCCGATCCAGACTTCCTGGCTGTCAACAAACGTTCCCCAAACACTTTAATTACATTTGTAACGGTTGATTTGGCAACTTTTAGCGATTTTGCCAACTTTGCGTGCGAGTAGCTCGGATTTTCGCGATGCGCGAGCAAAATTTTGATACGCTGCTCTTCTTGCTTGGACGGCATTTTGACAACTGAAGAGTGAATTCCAAAATCAAAATAGGAGCAACATTCTACACACACACACCTTCAAAATGAGGGGTGTTCAGGTTTTTTAAATGCAAAATTGAAAGAAATACGTCAAGTTGATATTGACCAAATTTTGACCGTATCGCCCTTTAACTTTGAGCCGCATATACAATTTGATTCAACTTCCATGCGTAAAGCACTTTAAATTTCCTATTTTAAAAAGTTATAAACAATCATCTTCAACGCATAAAATACCATTAGCTACGATATCGTTTCGCCATTAAAAAATCTTGTTTATATTTTTTTGACTTTGTTCATACCGTGCTTGCTTTGACCAAACATATCATTATGTTATAAGCATGCTGTTGGAAGCATCCATAGAACATAATATTTGTCTTATGGATGTTCTACAAAACATATGGTATGACATAGAAGATGTTCAAAAATGCCACATTTATTGCGCTTTTTAGGTTATATGCGTGTATGAAATTAAGTTATTGACGTTAGAAAAAAAACATGAGCATTGTCTAAAACGTGTATTATTAGCATGAATATGACAAGTGGTGTTACTTGGGAATAGAGTTGTCAATATTGATTAGCCGTTATGTTTTGTTCATATTTTTTCAAACAATTCAACTGATTTCATTAGGCAACTATATGACAACAGTCCAAAACCACATGCAGTGACGTACAACATATCAAGACTAAAGCCCGTTTTTCATACATAGTTGTCATGTTTGGAAACATAACACATTAATTTTCTTGTGAACCGAATGTGCTCAAATTTCGGCTATAACCTTTGTATTTATGTTTCATTTGTATTTAATTCGTAGTTTTTCATTCCTCACTTTAAAAGTTATACACCACTTACGATAAAACAATAAGTCCACCTTTTGAGCTCCATAACTAATGACCAAGTTGGTGAATTCGAATTTTGATTTATACTTATCATAAAATGATCCATACTTCACAAATCAAAATACAGATTCACAAATTTGGTCTTTATTTACAAAAATCTAGAGGAGGTCTTATTGTTTTGTCGTTAGCAGTATCCGACTTTCGAAGTGGTGAACGAAAAATTTTGAATTAAATAAATACAGATGAAAAATCAACTTATTTCTAGCTTATAGCTGAAATATCAGCTCAAGCGGTTCACAGTGAAAGGCAAATCTTCAAATATGACCATTTTTTTAAAATGAAAATCGGGTTTTGATCTTATTGTCGGTAACTATACGTGAAATCTAAACCATTTCATATTGAAGAACATCTACTTTGGCAATTGGTTTTTAAGTATAATTCAAAAATATAAAAGAGTGATCGCTTGAATATGTAATCACTTACGTTGAGGAAATTTTTTAAAATCTATTTATAACGTTTCTATATATTTTTTATTAGTTCTTTTATTTGTACAGGCTCAATTGTATTTGCTTCATTGTGTCAAATTTACATTTTCAATAGTCATCAGGATCTGAAAAATTAAGTTAAGAAGGGGAGAACCGATGTTTTATTTTTTGATAATTTTGTTACTGGAACTTCCCTGAAGTTCTTGAAAAACTTCCCTTAAGTTCTCTGAAGAACTTCCATGAAGTTCTCTGAAGAACTTCCCTAAATTTCTCTGAAATACTTCTCTGCAGTTCTCTGAAGTATTTTCCTAAAGTTCTCTCAAAGACATCCCTGAAGTTCTCTGCAGAATTTCTCTGAAAGTCTTCTAAGAATTTCTTTGAAAATCTTCTAAGAACTTACCTGCGCGCTTTCTTCTTGTACCAGTCGGTTCGTGTTCGAAAATAATTTTAACTGGGCTGTTGTCCGTCATTCCTACGACATGCCCAGCCCATTGTAGTCGACCGATTTTAGCGATTCTCCCAGCAACTGATGCTTTTCGTGGTTCATTCGTCTCCTCCACGTTCCGTCTTCCATCTGCACTCGACCGTAGATCGTACGCAGCACCTTCCGTTCAAAGACTCCAAGGGCGCGTTGGTCCTTCACTAGCAATGTCCATGGTTCGTGGCCGTAGAGAACTACCAGTCTAATTAATGTCTTGTAGATGGTCAACTTTGTAGTTCGGCGACCTTTGTTCGATCTTAGCGTACTGCGGAGTCCAAAGTAGGCACGATTGCCATCCATAATGCGCCTTTGTATTTTTCTGCTGGTGTCGTTATCGGCGGTCACCAATGAGCCCAGATACACGAATTTCATCACCGTCGATCTGAACAAGTGGTAGGAGGCTAACATTGTCTTCTCGTGAGCAATTGCCCTTCATGTATTTTGTTTTCAACGTTGTAATTTGTAATTGTACAAAAAAGTGAGTTCATAAATACAGTGGAAAAAGTAATTGATGTGAATTTCCACAATAGAAATGACTCTTAGCTTAGCTTCTAAATTCTTTTACATTAAAAGGAGTAACAATGTCCCCTATCACATTCTTCTTCTTTTAGAATTTCAAGCTTATTGCTTTCACAATTAGCTTATTGCATGCTCTCAACTCAGTGTTCCTCATGAAATTCCACAGAGAGCTTTCGATGCCATGTACCATTTTTGTATTAGTATAATTTTATGGCAAGTACAATCATACCCTATGCCCAGGGAGTCGAGAAATTTTCCTTTACAAAAAAATCCTAGACCTGACCGGGAATCGAACCCAGCCACCTCCAGCATGGTTTTGCTTTGTAACTGGGCCTTTAAAGACTGAGCTAAGGGAGAACGCTAGCATATCACAAGCATCCCGAATAAAAACTATTACAATACACAAGCATAAAACCCATGTTTACTTTGTTGCTGAACAATAAACCATACTAATAACTGTTACAATACTATTACAATACACAACCATAAAACCCATGTTTACTTTGTTGCTGAACAATAAACCATACTGTTCATGTATGGTTCCATTAAAATGAATCTTTTGTTATCAGAATACATTGACAAACAAGTTTGTGGTAGTCAACTTTTTGATAATAAAAAAAGTACAATAAATTGAATGGTTTTAGTTTCAAATTATTCGAGAATTATTTTTTTTATGCTTGTTATGATACATAACAAATGTCCTTTTCTATTGTGAAATTGCCATGAGAATAAATTCGTGAAAGGATAATATTAATTTTATCCGGTCTTCAAATGTTCATGTTCAATCGAGTACAGTAAATAATCATCAATGTGTTTGAATAAATCTTTTTTTTTTTCTATAATTTGAAAGAAAAAAATGTGGATAACTTATTTTTGATACAGTCCTTATTTTGTGCATCTAGGATGCAAAAGTAGGCATATCGGCACAATTTTGCCAAATTTAGCTAATTTGAAGATCGTGAAGATAATGTATTTAGCTTTACCAATGCAGTCATGCAGTTAGGGGAATCGATAGTCTCACTCAAGTGTAGAACTTTAAATTTAAGAATAATGTCTTAACTGCATAAGAATAAATGGATAATCATGAAATTATTTTGTCGATTATGAAATGTTTGGTACCCGTTACCCTGTTTATTCTATTTTTTTTTTTTTTTGTATTTCATGCATTGCTCTTTCCAGATACTACATTCTGCTGTTCGCTCTTCTTGTGATTGGACTACCCGTCCTGATTCCGTATTACTACTGGTCCGAAAACCTATGGGTAGCATTTTGGGTGTGCTTTACAATGCGCTTCACAACCACCCTAAACATTGCCTTCTTTGTCAACAGCGTTGCGCACATGTTCGGCAATCGTCCGTACGATAAGTAAGTTCTTCGTGCTTGGTTTCTGTTTGATACGAGAACGATAATTGATTCTAAAATTGGCTATTACAGGAGTATCAGCCCCGTGGAGAACCTCGCCGTCGCAATCGCGGCCATGGGAGAAGGTTGGCACAACTACCATCACGTGTTCCCGTGGGATTACAAAACGGGTGAACTGGGTAGTTATGTGTTCAACGTGACGACTGGCATCATCGATGGGTTTGCCCGGCTTGGATGGGCTTATGATCGTAAGTAGAAGATATCTGTTTGATAATAATCTATGTTGCTTGAGCAATGAATTAAAAATGACTAATGAATTTTCAGGTAAATCAGTTCCTCCTCAAATCATCGAACGAAGGGCAGCGAAGTACGGTGACGGAACGCGCTTCCTGACCGACGAGTTTGCCCATAAGGACCCTGTCTGGGGTTTTGGTGATAACGATATTCCCAAAGATGACCTCGAAGATATTCTGAGGATGCAAGAGTAGAAATTTAGGGACCGATAGTAGATAAACGTGAAATATTAAACAATAGAATAATATGAGAGTGTAGTAAACGCAATACCTAGTCCCGATTAAAATCAAAATGTTGCATTAAATTTCAAATTAAAGAAAAACCAACGTCTCGATGTTTGAATCAAACGTCCGATCAAGGTGTTACAGCGTTACCGTCTTCAAAAGCTGTAAAGCTTAGCTGCGTTATGAAAGCTCCTCGCTTGTTGTCACCGTTGTCGTCAACGTAGTCATCATCATCATTAGTTTTGTCATTAAATCATCATCACTGAAAGCCAGTGCTAACCGACCCTGCAGCTTTTGTTTCCACAATGAATTAGCTCACACATGATCGAGTTCTCTCGTTCATCAAACCTTCAGTGGGATTAGATAACTCATTACTCGTTCGCATGGTTAGCTAGAGAACGACTCAATCTACCCGGGTGATCTCGAGCGTACTACTACTGTGATGGGAGAAATTCAATCAACCAGTGTTGTTTAAGCGATGACGCTAGGTATCAGTATTTATGATGTTTATCATTGCTTTGGCATGATTCTTTGCTCTACTAGTAGCTAATCTTAGTGTGTAAATTTCCGGAAAGCACATGGCACCTTTACGTAACTGGAAGATGATCGTTCGCCCTTTTTTCCCTTGTTTGAAATTCGTTCAAAGTCAGTGGCGAAGGGAAATATATGCCTGGGTTAATTAACAATTCCTTCTTTTGCCCGTCTGAACATCGTACACGGGACCCATTCCACCTATAGGAAACTTTCGTCGTCGTTCGGTTTGGTTGAATTGAACTATGATACCCTCAAACAGGTCAGTCTAGGGTTAACTTGATTGAAGCCGTCGTCACCGTGTGGCCATGGTACCGTTGTGACACTAGCTTAATTTGGTTTCCTGTTTGTTAATACCAACCGTGTATCTACCATTCGCGTCGGGTGTACTACGCATTGTGCAAATGTATGGAATAAATAGCCATGTGGATTGTATATTATTGAATAAAAGCGGATTATTGAATTAGCATGAGTAAATTTGAAATGTTCCATATTTTGATTGAAATTAACATAGCAGATTTATTAACATTAACTTCCAGCGTTTAACAGTAAAGTCTACAATGTGTATCGTGCACGATACATCCTTCCAGTTCATAAAATGTGGATACCTAAACGTCACGATATTTACTAGATAGCACAGATATAATTCGGTAACTGGTAACAGAAAGTTGTTTAGGTGGAACGTGCCCCCGTACAGAATTAAAATGTGTGTAGAAGCTGCATCATCCGTATTCTGCAAGAGTGGTAGGAAAAATGGTATGAATGGGCATGGAAAGATAAATGATAATAGGGGTGGGGTTAGGAGGTGTTAACTCGTATCAGAAGACTCGTACCACCTAAGTTGACACGAGCAAAAAGACTTTCAACAAGTCGAGCTAGAAACAATACCATGTTTCAAATCAAGCTCTCTTTATAGTGTTAGTGTTATTCGGTATCGTAGTTTTGTAACTGGACACTCGACCATTAACTCTCTCAGAGGTATTTTTTTTAACTTGCTGATGGTCAGAGGGCTTATGGCATGCGATAGAATGCATGTGTGACCAATTTGCCCAGTAACGTCATATTCGACCAATTTCACCCATGTCAGTCCTTAACAAAATTATTGAAAAACTTTAACCAATCGTCTTGTTAACTTTTTGTGTGCTAATGATGTTTTGTATGAATATCAGTATGGCTTTCGGAAGGCTGTGGGACAACTACTGCTATTGCCGAGATCATTGATGAGTTGATCTGCGAAATTGACCGGAGAAAGATCGTTTGGTTATCGTTCAATTGAGCTATTGACACAGTAAACCATGATATACTTCTGAAAAAACTTGATCGCTATTGAATAAGAGAGGTTGCCAACGACTAGATAAACAGCTATGTATCGGGTCGGAAACAATTTGTAGAAATTAATGGTGTCCGTAGTAGTTTACGTCCGATTGATATTGGTGTTCGTCAGGGGAGTAACATAGGCCCTCTGTTATTTCTGTTATTCATCAACGATCTGGGGAATTTAAAGCTACAAGGTTTTTTGCGGATGACACGGTTTTGTTCTATCCTCGTTCTAATGTTCAATCTATTATTAAAGATATCGAGTTAGATCTAGGATATCTCATAGAATACTTCAACGGCAATCGCCTTACTCTGAACTTGATTAAAACAAAGTACCTGGTTTTATATTCGTCAAGGAAAAAAATCACGCTACAGCCCGATCCATGTGTCGGAAAATTGCATATTGAGAAACTTGCCTCTTTTAAATATCTAGGGTTGCACTTAGATTCTTGTCTTTCATGGGACGCGCACACGAAGCATGTATCGAGCAAACTTTCATCATTATGTGGCCTCATGAAAAGAGTACGCTACTACTGCAATTTTACTTCGCTGGCCTTCATTCCATACTTCAATACCTCATCAGCGTGGGGGGTCATGCTGCTAAATCGAAAATTAAAAAAATCTAAACGTTGCGGAATAGATGTTTAAAAGTTATCTTCAATTTATCTCCTCTATTTTTGACAGTTTTTCTTTATACTAATTTTCGGCACAAAATCATCCCCATCCTAGGTTTGCATGATCCTCAAACAATCATGTTTGTAGACAATACTTTGCACAATTCTAGTTTCCATCACAACATTGTTTACACAACTAGAGCTAATTTTCAGAATAAAGGGTGTTCCGATCAAAATTTGGTCAAAAAGTAAGGCGTGTGAGTCGATCAAAGTTTTTATTAATAAGTGAAATTCTTTTTCTTTTTCAAGTTCAGTTGATACAGAATACTGGAGAAATATTCAGCTAAGCTTCCTTTTTACCGAATGTGAATTGCCGGGTCTTTCGCCGCAGAATGCCAGTTTACCTTGAACTGTTTCTCACAACAGCTTTTTCAGTCTTCTTGAGGTTGCGCTTGACGATGGCGTTGGGAGGGTTCTTGTCCGTGGGCACCACTCGAACGTTGTTGGCAGCATACCACTCCATGGCCTTTTTTCCGTAATGGCAAGATGCCAAATCTGGCCAAAATAGAACGGAACAATTGTGTCGCTTCAGGAAAGGCAGTAGACGTTTTTGTAGGAACTCGCTCCGATAAAATTCCTGGTTGACGGCTCCGGTCGCAATGTAAACGTTGCTCTTCAAGCCACAGGTACATATGGCCTGCCAGACCAGATATTTCTTCGCAAACTGTGTCAATTTAATGCGCTTGAAAATATCTGCTACCTTGCCTCGTCCGGTTGCCGTATAAAATTCCTGTCCAGGAAGCTGTTTAAAGTCTGCCTTGACGTAAGTTTCATCGTCCTGTACCACGCAATCAAACTTCGTCAGCATAGTCGTGAACAACTTTCGCGATCGTGCTTTGACCGACGTGTTTTGTTTATCGTCGCGATTTGGAGTCACCACTTTCTAGTAAGTCGAAAGTCCAGCTGGTTTTTTGCCCTATCAACGGTTGAAGGCGCCACTCCCAACTTCTTTGCGACATCACGGGCGGAGAGGCTGGGATTCTGCTCGAAACAGCGGGCAACTCGTTTTGTCGTCGCTGTGGCCTTCAGCTTTCGATAATAAATCCCTAGTAGCACACTTATTGGTAATTAGTAAAGTAACTGCAATTTGACTCAGTTAAATTGCTGCAACTTATTATGACATAGACGTTCTGCTCATTTATGTTGGTATCACGTCGTAGGACGTTTATATCAAGGCACAAACTTTTGATGTGCTACTAGCGGAATATGCCGCAATTCGCTTTTAGACTTTTTGCTTTCAACCTTATGCAAACGACTAAATGTGCACATTCCATTTTTGTGGCTACTTAGGTTTTTGTTTATTTATTTATTTTATAGAATGAATAACCAAAATGCCTGGTTTGCTCATGGTATAATAACTGAAAGTGATTGCACCATTATCGAACAGGATGAATGTTTTGCTCATGGTAATTAAACGACTGTTAGAAAAGAAGCATATAGTTACAGAAAAGTGTTACATAAGACTGACGATGACAGGCATGTAAAAAAGAAATAGGATTATAGGACCATTTGAAGCAGAAGAATAGACCTCTCCACGTTGTTTATATTTGTAGAAGTGTTCACGGTAGTTATATCCTTTATCATAGGGTCAATTTTTCCATATTTATCTCGTTGATCCTTTTTTTCATATCATGTTTGTTGGCGTTTAATGACATGTACAAATACTACAAATCAATCTTGCGACGCTCTTGTTCGTTATTTGTAATAGCGTGGACTGCTGCGCGATGAGATTGAGGAAAAACATGTAAAACAATTAATAAATAGAAAATAAACACAAATTGAAATTAAACCACTATGATAAGAAATTGAACCGTTCTTTTCTAGGTGTCAGATTGGTTTGGATTTGAAAAGGACAGAATAAAGTAAACGTTGTTAAATTGGGGATGCGGATAGTTATTAGATTTCAAGTTCGAGAGTAGTCTAAAGTTTCAAATTAGAAATCATTTTAACCTAGTAATTATTTTTCTTATTTTTTACTGCTATGTTATACAACACCATAACTTCTTGGTGGTGCTGATTAAGTTTGGTTAGGTTGAGGTTGTTCAAAATTCTAAGTCAGTAAAACAAAAAATCGTTGTGAGAATATCACCAATAGTCACATGCGCCCTGCATCCCATCAAATACTTATTCCTTTTTCATATTTTCTTATTTTATACTATTAACCTTCATGGCCGAGAATGGATCGATCCATCCACATATCCAAGTGAGAGAGAAACAGATCTAATCAGCCCTGCCCTGCATGCGGCATTATCAATGATTACAATTAGTATTTCATCGAAACCTAATAAAATTAGTGTCACTCACATTTTACTGAAATTTTTTGAACAAACAATGGCAGGTGTTGTTTGACTAAAGGGTGTCTACGATGAAATTGCCACACACAAAATTGATTCGCAAAATTCGAGTTTTCATCCGATTGCCATCAAATTTTCAGGGATTGAGAAATAACTATTAAACTTCATTTTACCATTTTACTCGTATTTTATTTACAGTCCATACGCAAATGCCCGCACCTTGGCCTTAACCCCGGCCATAAGATTCTGCACAACCTGTGAATCAACCGTTTTTTGCATGTAAACCCATACTTTCTTCAGTTCCTCGACTGTCTTCACTACCTTAGGTCGTTTAAGAAGGTGCTGCTTTATAATCGCCCAGTACTTCTCGATGGGGCGGAGCTCCGGAGTGTTGGGAGGGTTGAACATTTTCGGCACGAAATTGACCTTATTGTCCGCATACCACTTCAGCACGTCCTTGGAGTAGTGGCATGAGGCCAAATCCGGCCAGAAGATTGTTGGGACGTTGTGGGCTTTCAGGAGAGGAAGCAGCCGCTTCTGGAGGCCCTCTTTTATGTACACCTGTCCGTTCATCGTGTCCTGGGTCACGAAAGGTGCACTCCGCTTCCCGCACGTGCAGATGGCTTGCCAAACCAGGAATTTCTTCGCAAATTTGGACATCTTCTGAGTGCGGACATGCTCCGGAACGCTGAACTTATCCTTGGCCGTGAAAAACAGGTTGCCGGGGATCTGTTTGAAGTCGGCCTTCACATATGTTTCGTCGTCCATGATGCAGCATTCAACTTTCGTCAGCATGTTGAGGTACAACTTCCTGGCACGGGTTTTGGCGGACTTGTTCTGCTTCTCGTCGCGATTAGGGGCCTTTTGTACCTTGAACGTTCGAAGCCCAGCCTTAGTTTTGGCCTTCTGGACAAAACTTTGGCTTAGGTGCAGCTTCTTAGCTACATCCCGAACGGAGGCGTTCGGATTTCGGTTGAAGGCCCCAACTACGCGGTTGTGATTTTTGGTGTTGTACGGAATACTTTTTCCTTCACTTCTGGGCTTCCGATCGGTGGTCAACCGTTCCTCGAACCGCTTAATCACTCGCGACATCGTGGAATTCGCGATTCCCAACATTTTAGCGATGGAACGATGCGAGAGATCCTTGTTCTCGTGATGAATGCGCAAGATTTTATCACGCACGAGCTGTTCTTTCGACTCCATTACCGCGAACGGTTAAAAAGTTAGAGCAATTTCATAGTGTGGCAATTTCATCGTGGACACCCTTTAGGTACGGAATCGTAAATCATCTTTTTTGTTTTTCGTTCACGTTTTATAAACATAATTTAGCAGTTTTTTTGGGCGGTTTTGGGTGCGGCGAGAAAAATGCGCACCAAAAATTTTTTTTTAAAATTTTTTTTTTTTGAGATCTTTTAAAAAAAAAAAAAAAAAATAAAAATTTTTTTTTTATGTTTGTTTTTTTTTGTTTTTTTTCTCCGCCTTCTTCCCGGCGCGTTGGTTCTACCCCCCTCTTTTCATCCCGTTCTAAACCTGCTGTTTTTTTTTTTTATTTTTTTTTTTTTTTTTTTTTTTCTTCCTTTTTTTTTTGTGGTTCTTTTCTTTTTTTTTGTTTTTGGTTTTTTTTTGGTTGTTTTTTTTTTTTTTGTGTTTTTTTTTTTGGTGGTGTCGTGGGGGTGGGTGGTGTGGTCAAAAGAACATCGTTGGCTTCGTACCACTCTATCACCGGTTTCGCGTAATGGCACGATGCCCGGAGGAAGGGATGCTTCTGGAGGCATTCTTCTTTATATGTTGATGGTGCCGGTCGTTATGTACGGCTTGCTAAATTAGCCGCAGATCGCCTGTCACTCAAAGTACTTCTTGGCAAATTTGTCAACCTTCTTCTCCGGAACTTTCCGGAACTTCTAGCTGGGGCTTGCCGACTAAAAACTCCAGGCTGGATATCTGCTTGGCGTCCGCTTTAATGTACGTCTCGTCGTCCATTACGATGCATTTCGGCTGCACCAACCATTCGCGGTACAGCTTCCTGGTGCGGAATTAGGCCACCGTATTCTGTTTATCGGTTCGGTTAGACGCCTTCCTTACCTTAAAGACATGAAGTCCGGCTTGCGTCATTGTCTGCTGGACGAACCAGACGTAAACATTGATCTTCTTCTTCCCGAATCGAATGGTTTGGATTGCGCTTGTAGTAATCCCTCACTTTCCTTGCGTTCACAGGGTCGGTCGATGGCCAGTTCATGTACAGGGTGTAGGGTTCCTAAGTTCAAATATTTTAAGGGTTGATAAATCATATTTGATGAACAAATCGTTCATCGCACAGGTTCAAATCTCAGAGCATACTGAGTAATCTTACTTTTAAGGTTTGATACATGCTGGTCTAAAATTAGTTGTGACTGGAACAAAGTTTTAGCTGTAACGATAACGTTTTTTTTATTCACATATGATAGACTATCTCTCCTAAAAATATTTGAACTAAAACTTAACACACAGTATATCTTATGTAAATGTAGCTTTCTCTTACAGCGCTAGGCTATATAAATCATACACTACATACATTTTGTTACTCACTTCGACATCTCAGCTGATTTGAATGGCAGAGGGAAAGTTTTTTCTATAAATTCTATAATTTCTATAATTCTACAAAATAAATCATACACCTGATTTTCTTCATGAAACGGGTATGCCTGTGACTTTATTCTTCCACTTTCAATACTTGGTGTGACCCCCCTTAGCCTTCAACACTGCTTTCAGTCGACGTGGCATACTTTAGACAATCTTTTTGAAGTATACTGGATCAATATGTTCCCAGGCTGTTTCGAGAACTTCAAAATAGTTATTTTTGTTCTTTACCGATGCCTTGTCCACTTCATTGTCTAGATAACCATACAGATTTTCAATCGGATCCAAATCAGGGGATAACGGAGGCCATTAGAGCATGTTGATTTGGTTTGACTTGAAGAATGCAATAGTTTTCTTCGCAGTGTGCTTTGGATCGTTGTCCTATTGAAATATGTAGTTGTGTTCCAGGCCAGTTTGGAAAAGAGACGCTTCCTAATTTTCGCAGAGCATGTCGATGTACATATCCGCAGTCATGATCCCTTTTTTTTTTTTTTTTATTAATCATTTATTTGTACAGGCTCAATCGAATCAACTTTACAGAGCCAAGTTTTCATATTTTTTATATTATTTATCTTATAACTAAAGTTAGGGGGATAGAACCGATTACTCGCGGCCGTCTCGAGGTTAATAGGAATAACAAATTACGGATGGGAAGATGGGTGGGAATTTAAAGTATGGTATACATAACACATTAATTTTAAATTCTAAATTGTCAAAAAACTTAAAACTATACAATGTATGGATTTCTTTTAACTTGAACATTTTTTTGAATGAGAAAAAAAAAACACACAAACACAGATAAAAAAAAAAGAAATAAACTTAAAGTAAACATACAGGTTAAACTACAATCTAATGCTAATGTTAGTCAAAAACACATAAATTAATTGCATATACTCCAAATCACGCAAAGCCAAAATATCTCGAATTGGCACATTGGGTTGTCTACCTCGAGCCCGAAGGGAATCATTAAGCTCCGATCTGACTCCACGATGCTCAACACAAGACCAAATAACGTGATCTGCGTCCTGATAGCCTTGTCCACACTCACAGAGATTGCTGTCGCTCATCCCAACCCGGTATAAATGAGCGTTCAAAGAATAATGATTGGACATGAGGCGAGACATGACACGAATGAAGTCTCGTCCCACATCCATCCCCCTAAACCAAGATTTCTTCGACACCTTAGGGATGATAGAATGTTGCCATCGCCCCAAATCTCCTTTACTCCATTTATACTGCCAGCTGACGAGTGACTGTTGACGAAAAATAGTAAAAAATTCATTGAAGGCGATTTGTCGATCATAAATATCGCCTTCTATAGCACCCACCTTTGCAAGCGAGTCCGCTTTCTCATTGCCCAGAATTGAACAATGAGAAGGGACCCATACAAAGGTGATGATAAAATAACGCAAAGATAAAGCACTTAGAAGCTCCTGTATTTTCATGAGAAAATACGAGGAGTGCTTTACCGGCCTCTATAGAACTGAGACTATCCGTGAAAGTCATGATCCCTTTGATATGAGCCAAACTTCCTACTTCAGACCATGCGAACACTTCCCAGATCATGATATTCCCACCTCCGTGTTTCGTCGTTTTCTGAATGTTTCGAACCTTGTGTTCTTCACCAGAAGCTCTCCAAACTCTCGAGCGCCGTTTTTATCCCAATAGCTCTAGTCTTACTCTAGTCCTTCCATAAAACCCGTTTCAATAAGTCTGCCGACATACCAGCGTATTTTCTGGTTCCGCTTGCTAATGAAAGGTCGTTTGGACGCTAAGCAGCTCCTTAATTTATTTATCCATAAATAAATGAACAAATAAATCAATAAATCCTCTTCCATTGAGCCGTCAACGAACAGTATGTCGATCAACACTTAGATTTAGTGATTCAGCAATCTCTTTCGATGCAAATTTCGGATTTTGCTTAGCCAAGCGAACAATTCTGACATCCTCACGGTGTGTTGTCGAACACCCGGATAAGTTTTCACTATTCCTCTGCTCTCATATTTCCTCCGAATATGTTGCACAGCCCCAAGTGAAACTGAGTATTATTTTAGAGGAGAAAGGCCGTTTTAACGATCGCAAATCACCAATTTTCAGACATCAAGCAAAATCTGTTTCACGGACATTTTAAACTTTTTGAATACACACGAAACATCGGCGGGAAAACACCACTTAAACTTGTCCCGGCCAACCACGAATAAAAATGAGGATTCGCTTTTGAAAGCCATCATTGACTTAATGCTTTTGACAAGTGCAGCTGAAGGGAGAAGGAGAACCGAAATGATTCGATCATATTGGACAATAGACGATCTCATAGAGCTATGTAATGCGAGGGTTTTTAAATATTAAGAAGCGGCATATCTTTTAGTATCCACCGTCAGAATCGGCAGAAGTCACTACACTTTCACCAGATTTCTAGTAAGAGATTAGAAGAAATTCGTGGATTCCTCTTCGAATATTGCTCAACAATGCACTACCTTGCAGTAAAAGGAATGTTATGTAAAATTAACATATTGAGCAAACCATCCCTACACTGAAATTTTCAATTCAAAGTGAATTCCACTATACAATTCCAGGTTGATTTCTCACCGGCGAATACTCGAGAAGTAAAGTAAAATCTCGAGTACTTTTTCAAACAGACGTATCTGATTTTGTAAACAAAGAGGGAAAGTAAGATTCAAACGTTCAATTCTTGAAACCCTTAACACTTTTATGCAAACTAGGGCAACCAACACGAGGAATAACATTTCCCAAACATGATGATGCCACTTTCCGTGGAGGTGCTGAGAGTTTTGAGAAATTTACGTTTGAATCTTACTTCCCCTCTTTGTTTACAAAAATCAGATACGTCTGTTTGAAAAGGTACTCGAGAAATACCTACACAGAAAAAAATAATTAATTTTAACAAGTGCATAAATTATCCCCTCGTTTAATTATTCCAAGCCAAAGGAGGCGTATGCAACGAAATTGGTTGCAATCTTTCATGCGTTTTACAACAATGTTTGCAATCCTTCGTGTAACAGGCTAGATTCAGGCGTTATCGGACTAAAATTTACATGAAATATCCCATTATTTTCTGCCAAATCTAATCCTTTGTGCATTAGATAATGCAGAAAATTCAATGTTTCTTTTTATCTGTGTAATTTCGAGCAATGAAAAGAATAGATTAGATTAGGATATTATGAGATCAAATTTGACATATTTGGGTCATTGCTGCCTTCAATTCAATAATGATCGGCTCCACGTCTAGTTTGGTTGTAACTGCTAACACATTCTTCGTGTTAAAGTTTGGGCCGGTGTCTTCAACCATCTAAAATCCTACTGGAAACTGCTAATGATTATATGTAAGCTGAAATCAGCATTCCAATATCTACATATCCAGTTTGATATGAAATTTTTGCACGTTGCCCTTGACAAACTCTGCCTTCATCCTCTTCAAAACATTGGGTGGCATTCGTGTTTAGTATTTCTACAGAACTCACACATCTTAAAAATATGGAAGTTTTTCACATTGATGACGATTCAACCTGATATTCAAATAATTTTTATTTGTATTATTAATTTTTTTTCGACTCCTTCTGCAAAATGCTTTACAGGTTCACACTAAATGTACATAAATTCGTGACTGGGTACGGGTCTTGGAACACGTGCTTTCGGATGCCATTATGCGCACCGGTTCATCCTAGGCTGCGAAGGTTGGTCAGTGAAGGACAGATATTAAAAAGATATAAAAAAAACGGGTCACAGTAGGTATTCAGATGACAGTGTTCTGGTTTCAGTTGATCGATTCGCTCTCTCTCGTTCTCTCTTCATCAATCGCACTCCAATTTGCATAATCCAGTTTTTGTTTTGGTGTATTAACTCTAATATTTGACGAATATATTGGTATCGCGCCTCTCGAAGTTTGTAACTATCGTGATCATTTATAATTTTGTTTCGAGTTCGAGAACAACATTCGAGACCACGACGCCGACGACGCCGACGACGACGACATACACGGCAAAGGCAGCACCACCAAAAACAGCAACAGTGCAATCAACAATGAAAAGTACGCCGTTCCGACGTGCTCCCGGTCTGGCTCGCTTATCGGTTGATTATTCGCATTTGAACACTCGCGCCGGACGGACGACACTCGTGCTCATCGCGGTTGGAATAAAGGCAAGCAGGCAGTCAACCAGCGCCCGTCTGGAAAGTTGCACCCCCGGTCGAAGAAAAGTCGAAAATCAGCCTAGAACTAACCCGGCTAGCGCGGATGGACATCGTGGAGTACCATTTTGTGATTGTGATTTGCATCTGAGGACAGTGTTTTCCGTGTGATCGTTTGAGTTCGTGGTTTATGTAGACTGTTTGACCTGTTTTTGTGCTGGGAAGGTGAGAAGATTAAGGTGTTGGGACGTTGTGTTTATTTTTATACGACTTAGAAATTTGCTAAGTCAAAAACTGCGCCACCGAGAGACGGATATTTCTTCGATTATCGTTGTGAAGGTAAGAATAGAGGACAGCGAAATGGCTTCGGCAAAAGAAGGGTCAGGTTGTGCTTGCGAAGAAGGATCTAGTGAATGGACAGTTGCAATTAAAGAAATTTGTTCTAGCTATGAATGTCAGCAATGGGTCTTACATGGTGTCATAAATGCTGAATTACAAGCCATAACCTTCTATCATATATCACTTTGAGACTTTGATTTCGAGCAACCATTTAAGGGTAAGCTATTATTTTTGGTAAATAGCATGCATGAATTTGTCATGGTTAAAACCGAAAGTTTAAGCGGCTGTGGGGTGGCAATGGACCCAAGGGATTGAACATCATTTTAATAATGTCAAAATATCTATATGATGAATATTAAACACATGATATTCATCAAATAGATATTTTGACACTGTTAAAATAGTACAGAAACACTGCAGGAACACTATGCAAATATATAAACCGGAGATGGTGGGTTCGATTCCAGATGAGATCGAGATCGAGGTTAGGATTTATTTTTCGACTTTCCTGGACATAGAGTATCATTGAACTTGGGATACAATAGACAAGTTCATGCGTTGGTGTTGTTATCGGAAGCTGTCAATTAAGAAAAGGGGAAGTCATTGCCGAAATGCGCTTTATTTCATAAGGAAAGTAAGTTGTAAGAAATAAGTTAATCTATCACAAAAACGAAAGATTAATGCTAGTAAACTTCCTATCAAACATCAGAAACTTTAAAAGAGTAGAAACAGACTTTGCGTTTTCGTTGGAGCTACACTCTAGTGCGCATTTTAATGTAGCTTCAGTGCAAAGATGAAATTAGTCCCTACGGTGGGAATATTCCGATGCTTGATCGGGAAAATACTAACACCATTTTTTTGTTTTCAACATGGATTAACTAATCATTCTATTAAACTTAACGCCAGAAATCAGTTTTGAACAGTATCGAAAAAAAAAAAACAAAAAAGCGTTCCAACGCTACTGAAAGTGCATCCAGATTGCTAGAGAATTTACGGAACAACTGATAATGTTCTGAAATTCATGAAGATATAAGAAATTTTGAGTTTTCTCAGTAACCATTAACCCATTAATTCTTGACTGAAGTTTTGAAATGAATTGGAAATTCATTTTTATTGAAATTTCAGAGGTTTTATTATTTATTTTTTTAAATTCTGGAGGGGTGCTGGTTCTTTAATGTTCTTTATTTGCTTTATAAGTTCGGAGAGTAAGCTAGGTTTAGTTTTTGTTGGACCCCTCTTAGTGTATGCAAGTCTTCGAAATACTGGAAGTACTCTATGTATATTAAGCCTTAGTATGTCTCTCTTGCTGAATAACTGAATAATTCAGCTGAATAATCTCGGTTTCATGTACATGTACATGATTGAAAATAAAGTTTTTTAAATTAGCTTCTCATTTTAATGATGGATATAAAATCGCCGCTTAATTGCCACGTGGGATAACAAAATTGATGGTGCTATTTATATCCATGGTTACACAGAAAAAAATTATGAATTTTAACAGGAGCGTAAAATTTCCCCTCGTTTAATTTTAAGCCAAAGGAGGCGTAACCAACGAAATTGTTTGCAATCTTTCATGCGCCATACAACATGTTTGCCATCTTTAATACAACAGACTAGATTCAGGCGTTATCTGACTTAAATTTACATGAAATATCCCATTATTTTCTACCAAACTGTCCGTTCCCTTTATGTGCATTAGATAACGCAGAAAATTAAATGTTTCTTTTTATTTGTGTAGTGTAACTTCGTAATTGCCTTCTGAAATTACCTGCGAAGTTTGCGAGACAGATTCCAAATCATTTTTTAAATCATTTTTTTAATGAAAAAAATCATGTTAAATTGAGTGTTACGAACAAAAATAAAATTCTGATACTGATTCACACAGTTTAAAAAAAAACATGTAATTTTCTGCGTTTCTAATGCACATAAAAAGACTGCTAGATTTGGCAGAAAATAATGGGATATTTCATGTAAAGTTAAGCCAGATATTTCCTGAATCTAGCCTGTTGTATGAAAGATTGCGAACATTGTTGTATGGCTCATGAAAGATTGCAAACAATTTAGTTGTTTACGCTTCCTTTGGCTTAAAATTAAACGAGGGGAAATTTTACGGGCTTGTTAAAATTCATTATTTTTATCTGTGCACAAGATTCTCCTTTATATTTACCAATTTGCTGTCGCTAGGAATTGGAGTTCTTCCGCTAGCTTTTTATGGAATCTTCTTTCACAAACCCGCTTTTCCAGTTCTCACTGGAAAGCTTCTTCTTGATCTACCTCGTGGATGGATCTACGATGAGGAATAATCCGTTGAAGACATTGCATGTCACCATGATCAGATACTAGGCAGTTTTATATGTTCCTCCACGCAATAGTCTCCACGAAAACACTTCTCAAACGCTAATTTGGCCACATCCAAGCAATCTTGATAAATATGAAAGATTTAGAATCTGAACCAGTTTGGACACTCTACTATGGTGTACTTTTAGCGAAACAAGAAAAACAACAACCATGTTCTAAATAATATTTGCAGAATTTTCGTACCGACTATGATCGATCTGTTTCGCCTCGATTTAGTTTATTATGTTGGAAATATTCTGGAAAAACTAAAATTAGCATCACACTTTTAATGAAATTCAGATTTTCGTTAAAACTATACAACTGGAAATACATGTTGAAGAAGCACTTAGTAATGGGCATGAGACGCATTGTTTCGAATAACTTCAGTATGCCTTGTGTCATGGATAAAACCAGTTTTTTTAGCGTACCTTGCCTGATCTGCTCTTTGCATTCCAGAACACGACATTTCAGCATAATTGTCAAATTGCTTGCCCTTTTTCATAAACATGACGAGCAAGAATACACCAAAGGTTTTCAATGCGATTGAGATACGAAGAACAAGCTGGTCACTCAATAACCTCTATGTTGCTGTCATCTAAACAGACTTGAGTCAACTTGTAATTATGAATAGCAGTATTATCTTGTTGGAAAACGAAGTCTGGACCCATCAAAGACTCACCATGTTCGAATTAAGTGATCTCTGGGATTTCAATGTTATCCTTCAATCCTTCAACTGCATCGTAGTTGAGATCCACGCCAATGGAAGCTTTTCTCGAAATAAAGATGCTTCCCAAAACTTCTCCGTACCTCCGGCTTCTGGTGGGTCTTTGCGCAGATTGTGCCAGTAATTTTGTCAGCCATGCTGATCGTCAAGGTTAAACTTAACTTAAAATATAGATAAAAACCATGGTAGTTCTATTCTTGTTTCCCTTAGTGTGCGTCATAAACAGGTCATCATTCGTTGATGTAAGTACCATAATATCTCGTTTTGATAACTTTGATAGTGCAGAACACCCTGAATTTTTATTCCATGTCGGGCATCTTCTTAACTGCGTCCAAATTTTAGATCTATTGTGGCATATCCCCCCCTTTTATTGCTTTAGATAGGGTCAGCATGACGCATCCCTATTGCTAGAAGCGATCACCAATGTTTGACTTAAAGCATTGTCCCAGCACAATATAAAGCGCACTACCGTATTGGGGTTTGTTCTCCAGATCTCTGAGGGTTCTAGTAGCCCTATGCTGAGGAACTTAAATCTTTTGTTGGAAATTGGCGGGCAGTGGCATAAAAAGACTTCTTTATCTATGTCACGAAGTCGACCTGAATCATCTCGAAGTTTTCCTATCAGCTTCAAGTGATAACGGCTCGGGCCGTATATATGGTTAGATTTTTTTTAGCAAGATCAAGTAATTTTAGAGTCATTGAAATGCTTGAAGTTATGAACCGCTTTGACTGCCTAGCTATGAAAGTGTTGTTCCAGTTTGCTTCCACTTTCAAGCATTCCCAGGTTGTCATCTCCTTTCTAAGAGAAGGAGTGGATAAACCACAAAAGAGTTCAGTTTGATGGACTATGAGACGATCCGAGTCTTGCTAGTTCATTGCCCCCCTCGTTTTCATCGATTCCACAATGGCCAGGAACCCAGTACAAATTGACTTGATTACGACAAGACAACGTTTGGAGTGATTGAATATAATCCCAAACATGCTTGAAAGTGCATGTTGCTGAATTTAAAGCAATTAAAGCAGCTTGATTCTCCGTCATAATGCATATATTTGTATAAATATCCCTGAATTTGGGGCAATCTGTATATAATTTTCGAATCAACATTCAAGACGGATCTTTATTCCTGATGAATGTTTTGAGCTCTATTTGTGGATGTATTTACTGAAAATTTGATAAAACAACTTTGTTGCTTCTGAATTGTTTTGAAAAAGATATTGAACACTCATTTTTTAAGGCGTTCTTAAAATAGAGCTTATAATGAGTTTAATGTTATCTGCTGATTGATTGCAAAGCTCTCTAAGTATATAATCATTACCATATTTTTTTTCCAATAGTGCAATAAAACTGACAAAACTTAAAACTGGGATCCATCTTTCTTAGTAACCCACTCTTCGAGATTTGTTATAGTATAACAGTCAAATATGCTAATTTATTAGTTTTACAAAAAAGCATATAAGTAATTTTGTCATAATTTGAGTTCTATAGTCTTCAAAACCCTCATGAAATAAAAAAATCCTTTGTCAGTAGGTTGTCATTCAGGAATCGCTTACTTTAAAATTCACTTATATTCAACATCAACAATTGAAAAGAGTCCTTCAGTTTACGTACACAAATTCGGTAACCTCTCTGCTCACAAGGCATACAGTGGGAGATAATTTCTCGTACATGAGCATGTCATTGTTTTTGACTTCTAGTTTTTTTTAACCAGCTAATTAACCTGCTTTTCAAGTATTGATCTTGAAAAAGTTCTTTCCACTTCCATTTCCGGCTGGCACAACGACCACTCTGTTCAGTTAGTGGCTTTAAACCTATGTTTTAGAAGAATTTTGATTTTTTTTTTATTTTTAAAGTCACTTTGAATGTTTTATGAAGTCCTGCTTACGTACATTATTTTAAAATAATTAACTTAGTGCCAACCAACAAATCTGTTTTTTGAGATCATTTTATTGGTTCCCGCTGTCTACTCAATTTAAGACCACCACCACATAGTCAAGCTGATCTGTTTTGTGATCCTTTAATCATTTAAAACTTGGTTTCCTAACTATTTTAAATTTCAGCGTTGCTAAAAAGTGCACTTTTTGCGTCGAAATCTGCAATTGAACGGCAGAAGACTCGTTTTTAGCACCTGAATGTCCTTGCTATTTATCTTGGATGACATGAAAGCAAGGTCTAGCTTTTCAGCTGCACAGAATCCATGCTCAAACCGCCTCCGAAATTCCGGGTGGTAAAGTTTTTTTTTTTCTTGCCTCAAATCATGCCAGTATCCGTTAAATTTGTCGTCGGGGGCATTCAAATTGAACTTTTTCTCGTCACTGAAGATCACCTGGAAGTAAAAATAAAAGCGTTAATGGGAACAACCCCGGCCGAATCTCACCCCCGGACAAGTTACGAAAATACCGAAGAGGTATTTGAGTGAGTACAACGGGAGATGAACCAGCACAGGGCTGAAAATCTCGATAATCAAGGAATTAACTAAAAGAGAGCTGCTGCTTTTCATTAACATGACATAATCACACTGAAATGGTCTAGAATAAGAAGTCCTACTTTTAACGTACCATATTCCACTGTTGATTCATGATGGCTTTTGCGAAATTTAAAGTCGTTAGATATGGGTAGGAGTAAGCCCTTTTTATGCACAGACTTTTGACCAAAACTTGACAAATAGTTTCCCGGCTAACATTCAAGTTAAGTTTCTGCTTTATCTGCTTCAGTAGTTTCTGAGAAATGGAAGCAGCTCTAACGATTTCACGATTTCCCGTCCGGAAAGCTTCGATTTGCGATATTTTATCCAGTGTTTGCCATATCCTGAAGGATTTTTCAAGAATTTTAATACCACTTGATGTGACCGACTTCGAAAAACTATTTCTCGAATCCCGACTCTATTTGGATGAAACTCTTCTATTTTCCCTTCTTTTTAAGTTCTTTTCGTTCCAGTATAATGATTATTTTTGTTTTAAAAAACACGAAAAGTTAATTTACCACCTTCACCGGCTAGGTCGAGCTGTTACTTCCTGTTACTACTGTGGACGTGCATTTGCATTCTTTGGCACTAAATCACGATTATCACGGATTTTCACAAGAAGAAGTATTTTTATCACTGGTAATTGGTTTATCGTTTGAATTACTCTTAATTTCTGTTGGCGCTACATTTATACAACACTGCTGCTGCTATTTGGAATTTTTAGTTATTTAGTTGCCATCAGTTTCATTTTCGTTGAAGCGTAGTACCTCATGAGACCAAATTAAATGACCGTCGAAAAATTGGCTGTTAGTCCAACTTTATCTTTAAATTTCAATTATCATTCATTTGATTATCAATTTTATTTGGGGAAAAATTTACAGAAGAAAATTGAAGAACGTCATTTGAGAAGCATGGTCTACTTCGACCAAAACTTGTAAAATTTCCTATATATATATATATATATATATATATATATATATATATATATATATATATATAAATATATATATATATATATATATATATATATATATATATATATATCTGAATATCTTCTCCATATTTGTTTGTATAAGCTCTATATTAATATATATGTTAATATATATGTTCATGTTTTTAATTATATATTATTTATATCAGTGTCTGCAGTAATTATCTGATCAGTACCTTTCACATTTTTATTTTCATGATGTATATTCTAGGTTGTCTTGGAATTCATACCCCAAAACTTTATCGGAGTTTCCAAACAACCAAGAATGCGTTGAAACTTTTTTCATATGAGTTTAATACTCAAACATTTAACCTTAGAGGTAAAAAAGTTAAAGCCTTTATTGATCCGTACTGCAAGGCTAAATTTAATCTCATCTAATCTCACAATAACGCAGCCAATTCTTGAAAAACATCCTGGAAAATGACGACTTCTTGAAAACATCATTTTTCTTGTCACCGGCCAGGCCAATTGTGTAGCATGTATCGCAGAGAGGATTCCAGGAAATAGAGCGATTCCAGAAAGAGTGTCTAAAATCGCTCTACCAGTTCGAATCAAGGGAAGGCAGAAACCGTGGACCTCCCGTACCAAACGCTTCCAAATAGAGTTAAATAATGTGATAATTTGTATTTAACGTTGGGAACATAGATGCTAGAAAGATTAGTTTATGCTCCTTTTGGCAGTGGGTGGACTTTTGGCATTTGAACCAAAAGTCTGGCAATAATTTGCCAAGGTTATAGCGCCTTATCTCGCTAACTCATTTGAGATTGAAATTTAAAATTTACAGAATAATACACTTTGCTTCCACTGATATCCAAGCCCATCGATTAAGCACCACCCAGGGGAGACTTGGTTCTATACCCAATGATTTCATTATTTCCAATCCGCTCAACCAATCGCAATGTTTTGTGATATAGTGGACGGATTATTATAATTTGAGATAACTCAATGCAGACTTCTTCTTTCAAATTTGGCAGATCGACAGGCAATCGGTGGAGACCCACCTGGTACCTCATAGCAATATGCTTAGGGGCGGACCGGAAGATTTGATGAGCTACCTCCCCCTGATCCGCACTACAAGGCTAAAATCACAAAATTGGCTTCGAATACCTCTAAATTTTTATCTTTTAACTTGAAAATTGGTCCAGAGAATTAACCAACCATGAGAAATAGTTTTCTTGCAGGTCCCTTTGGATATGAAACATTTTATGTTTTGGTAAACTTGATGTCTACTGCATATTACCATCTAGGCCCTGTTGTACGAAGTGTTATACTAGATTTGTGTTGTCCACATTTAGTTATGTTCAAATAATATACAATACCAATGATGTCTTGCTTATTGTTATGGTTTCTAAAAATGTCTGTGTCAGAAGTGAAACTCAATGCAATTGGCATTGGCGTCGCAGTTCTGCCTCTAGTCGTTTTTTATTTGTTCCTGAAATTAATTCAAGATGGTTTCGGATCATACTTTTAAATTTTAACACAAGTTAATGTCATCCATCTCACGAATTTTCTGCCCAATGTCGCTAAAATCTTGCAATGAAAAGTTCATTCAATTTTCTAAAGTGTGCATTAAAAAAAGCGACTAAATGTTCCGATTTTTCATGCGATTAGTGCCGCCCTGAAGTTGCCACCTCCATTAAAAACTACGACGACGTGGTGTTTAGGCCGGTTCTAGCATGGGCTAGATTTACTCAAATGAAATGTAATCTGGTTTGTTAAAATATCTTATTCCCGTTTATTTTTCATCCATCCGAAATTGGCGCTTTTTTTTAATGCACACATATTTAATGTGTGATTTTTTTTTTCTTTTGGAAGTTATGGAAGGAAAATGTTCAAGAATTTACATCAGTGTGTTACATTAGGAAAGGTGGTTTTGTTAATTGAACATTTTTAGTTATTTAGTTGTGATTTTTAATAAATTTGTCGGAAATAATTGTCAGTATAAAATACTTTGAGAGTAGATGAAAATTTTTCTCAATGTCAGTATTTTCTGAATCATTTTTCACCATAAAAGTCTTAAACTTAATCATTCTTCTATTATCAGGTAACCCATTGAAAGCTGTAATCTATACGTGACCATTTTCAATTATCTTTTAGATATATAATAAGCAACTTTGTGTGCTTGCAAACCACTCAAATATCCATCAATAGATCTGCCATGCACAAATCAATAAAACGTTTATTTAGGTGCACTCGTAGAAAATATCATGTAAATTTAAGTCTTCAAGGATGCACAAAAAAGGAGCGGCGAAGAAGACAGTAATTTGCGTCAGTTCTTAAATTTAAAAAACCATACAAACTCAAATTAAAAGCTTCATGACATGACGTAAAAGTTAGTTGGGGAACACAGAATAATATTTTCCAAATGCCGCTACTAATAACGCCAAAACGATGGTCATCCTATATGATTCCAGTTTTGATCTCAAGGGTCTAACTATCAAATTTATCAAAACAAAAGGTTTTTCAGGGCCATGCAATGCAGTGGTGAAGCCAATAAGCAAAATTTTATCTTCTACTTCCCTTGCGTTTTAAGCTTATTGCTTCTACAATTAGCATATTGCTTGCTCTTATAACTTAGTGTTCTAAATGCACTTCCACAGTTATTATTTGGGAGCTTTCGATACCAGGTACCATTTTTGCATCAGTATGGTTGTGTGGAAAGTTCATTTCGAGGGAGGCTCCTATTATCTTCCCACACTCTTAAAAATAATGAAAATTACATCAGCTGTAATTGGTAAAAGATTTAAAATTCATGAAATATGAATCAGTAAATGACTGAATTTTATGTGAAAATAGATGCAAATCCCAAAAGTTATGGTTGTCTCTTAAAAGTAAATACAATATGATGCGAAGTGATGTCTTGTGATGCAATATCACATCAAGAGTTGAAAAATAGGTTATACAGATTTAATTTTATGGATTGAGACCTTCAAAATTACACGAAAGCGAACTAAAATATAAATGCTTGACTCATTTGCGAGGGCATACTATCAATGTACAGGTTTTCAACAGCGTACAGTCTACACTACACACTACCAAAATGACATGTAAATTTCTGTTCCCTGAGACCGACACATGCAAGCGTCCTTTAACACATAAGAATCACAGAAAAAAATAATGAATATTAACAAGCGCGTAATTTTTTCCCTCGTTTAATTCTAAGCCAAAGGAGGCGTAAACAATGAAATTGTTTGCAATCTTTCATGTGCCATACAACAATGTTTGCAATCTTTCATACAACAGGCTAGATTCAGGCGTTTTCTGGCTTAACTTTTCATGTAATATTCCATTATTTTCTGCCAAATCTAGCATTCCCTTTATGTGCATTAGATAACGTAGAAAATTCAAGTAAATGCAATAGATCAAACTACTGATCGCAGTGGTTTACGTCCCTAACAGAAGGGAGAAAAAATACGTGATAACCTACATGGCAAGTTTCATTGTTTGTAGCTCCGCTTTTATGGGAAATGTCCAAATCAAAAGATGTAATGAAATAATTTTTTTTTGTTTTTTTTTGTGAATCCTGCCTAAAATTTCCACCCCCTTTAACCGATCCATAAAACTATAATTTCCACTGGTCTAGAGACGTTCGCGAGTAATCGGCTCTCTCCTTTTAACTTAAGTTCAAAGATTTCTGGTATACAATGAAAATGAAAATTTGCCTCTGTAAAGTTCATTCGAATGAGTCTGTATTTATTAAAAAAAAATGTGTTAAAATTGGTTTAGCCTTACAGAATTTCTGTAAAATTTCCATTTTAATGTTTTTTTTTTACCAAAAACAATATGAAAGTTATTTTGTATCAGGAACGTCTTTCCAACCCTTAAGCAAATGGAAGATTTTTTGTAAGTCAAAACACAACCAAAAGTGAATTTCGACGCTCCCATTTTCTTCGAAATGATATAATTGTTTTACTTTAGTGTTTGAAAATTTAAATCTGTAGTGAAAATTTAAATTTGTAAAACTTCCCCCTCATAATCACAACAATAGCACACACATTTTGTAATCCGTTGAAACCAATCATATTCCCACCGTAAGGAATGATGCCGCTTAACTAACAAAGCCGCAGTCAATGTTTACACAACTCCAATGTTGATTTTCGAATGATTGTGAATTTTCGATCCGAACTTCTCTCATATGAGTATATTTTTTCTTTCGACCCGAGAAATAAGCGAACCGAATGGCAGATATGTTAAATGTTAGCACCTATCTCCAAATTGAAACCACCTTCGGAGACAACCCATAGCCCAAGGTTAGGGAGTTCCGACTGTCACAAACTGCGGCGGCTGCTGCTGCTGGTGGTGCTGCTTCACCTGTTATTAATTAAACAATTGCGTCTTCGCCTGAAAATCATTTTGACATTGGTGATTTTTACTACCTTAACATGATGAGCATAGGAGAGTTTTATTGATTTTCAGTCCAAGTGTATCTTCTGGGACTGGTTTGTCAGGGGGCTTCGTTTCCTTTTCTAGCATTAGTTTGGTTAAAAGTACCCATTCAAGGTTTAACCCATTGGTTTATTTTATAGGAAACTCTAAGGAAACTATCAGAATTAATGACAAAAGAACACGTAAGGTCGATCGATGTTTTCTGATCTCACTGATTGGTAAAAATCAAGTACATCTTAACCAGTGCCGAATTCATGCTTCGATAGATATTTCGCACGAATGCGATTTCTCCTTGCAAGTTACATCGACCGAAAAGTTCAATTAATCACAAGTACCTATCGTAAAATTTTCTGCAATATTGTTCCACAGCACGATTTTAGCGATCTTTTCAATAAACGATTACGGTTCAGGTCGGTATCCAATATTAATTACTACCTCTAATAAATTTCACTCATCCAGCCAGACCACAAACGACGCCGTGACGATGAAGCGGTGCAAAAGTGATTTAGTGACTTGAGCGCTCGTGCAAGCGAGAAACCCCCGCTCTACGTCGTCGTTGGCTCAATTAGCAGCGCCTCTACTATAAACATACCATGTCCACGTGTAGTTCTCGCAAGGCAGAAAACTGGATTCCGATTGTATTCGAAGAAAAATTCATCTGAATGTTTGTTTTCTCGAAAAAAAAACGAGTGCAATAAACACAGAACAACGCACGGCGCATTCAAGGTCAAGTTTGAGAGTAGAATGTTGCTGCAGGTCCGGGAATACGTAGGGGACTATGGGGTGGCGAGGAGCAACTTATTTATGTTTATTCGAGATTGTCAATTGTGGGATAGTGATTTGTTTTACCTCAAATGACAATTTAATGGCAGTTTTGCTTTGAATGAATACTCGTTCAGAAAGAGGATGAGATTTTGATCGGTCCTAAATAAATGATATAAATAGATTTTGAGGATTAAAGTCAGCAGATTGAAGTAATCAGAATCATGCAGTTTACTAAAGTTTGGGAGATTTTTTGTGGGTTAAGCAAGAAACCACGCATTTAAAGAGATTTTAGCCTTGCTCTGCAATCTACTTTCTGATGCTCTATTTACAAATTTGTTTGAAAAAGTCGTTTTTTGACGGAAGCTTACAAAATTAGAATTATATTTTACAAACAGCTAAAAATCGTGGGATCCGCTAAAAGAATACGTGAAAATCAATAGTTTAGTTTAAAAAAACAGTTGAAGAATGTCTAAATATACCAAATTCTATGGAGGAAACCAGCTGATTGATTTCAAACAGCCCATCAGAGGTAGTAAGAATTCACAGCTGCCCAATCTTCCTCTATCCTTGATTGCTTCTTCTGCTGATGGAATGGGCGAGTGTGATGCACTTTCTGAAGAACACGATTCCTTTCACTTTGTAGATGGTAGGAGTTCTTTCCCGCGAGGGATTGCGATACATGCACTGGTCGTCCTTCGAGGTAGAGGCTCGCTTTCGAAAGGGATTCTTTGTTTACCGTTCTTTGTGTGCAATGAACCGTTTTGGGACAATACGGAAGTGCATAGCTGTTAATTATAGTGGTGGCTGGCTCAACGAAATAAAACAAGTTCTTTGGATTGAAATACCCTTGTGTTTACTAAGGTAAAAATTCTTAAGGGAAAATAAAAGCAGTTTCGGGTGAATCAGGTTATGGTTAAAAGTTACCTTAATACAAAAAGAAGAAGAATGCAGTTTCTTTCTCTTGAAATATTGTATCCCGTTTGGTACTTCTACTCAGTTCATTGTTCTTATCGAACCTTCTCTTGTAATTGAGCGCTTCAACTGAGTGTATTTCCATCTGAGTGTTGTGTGTAACTTGATATAATTCTATGCCAACCAATCATCTCGTTGAGGAAATATTCAAACAATACTAATGATTGAGTAATAACTTTACAATTCAACATTAACCTACCAGAAAAAAAATCCAGTGGAAATGAATCAAGCTGTCTTTCTCTTATTATATTTTTCCTGAAATTCGTTTTACTTCTAAGGTTTTTAAATGTCGTTTGGTTCCCCGATCTTGTTTGGCTCAGTCGGTGAAGGCGCAAGTTGCCAACAACAATGCAATGCCACGCTGGAAAGGGCTTGGTCAATTCACGATTTAATGAAAAAAATCACAAAGTTTCTTGACGCATTATAGAATTATACCCAAGTAACAATTTTATTTTATTCCAGACGTTTAGCACTGCTTCCGGCTTTGTTGATAAAACTACATTCAAAACTGTTTTGTCTACCAACACCTCCTCTATGCTTCTTTAAAACCGAAACTTGTACAAAGTGGCCCACTCTATGGACGGTTATGAAAACAAGTTAATAAAACCTTTATAAGACCATAAAGATTTTGAAAATGTTCTAGTGAAAGATGTTATGACCACTTGAGAACTTTCATAAAACCTTTTGGCTGCCATGAAAACCAGCATACGGCCAAATGGCCACAGCTGTCAAACTTCACTGTGATATTGTGAATGGTTTTTGTTGTTCTGTTTTGTTCGATTCTTTGCTCTTCCGATTCATTTCGCAGTAAATAATATCTAAGAAAAAAGTTCTAGTGTTGCGGAAAATTTTGTTTCATAGCAAAATATCCAAAACAAATTGAGTTTTGACAGCGTATCATGCTCCAAATAATATGCGTTTTTAATTCTATGGTGTAAATTGGCACGATAAGACGAAAACTAATGCGCCTCGGAAATTATGCGAGTTTACAACAACAAAAACAAAATTAGTAAAAATATATTCGATAAATTAATCATGACTTTCCTGAAAATTGATGGAATTCAATAAGGTTATCTAAAAACATGCCAGAAGTGATTTCTGATCTATAGTTCATTTGCATTAAAGGGTGATACGGTCAAAATTTGGTCAAGGGAAAACGCGTGTAAATCGGTGAAATCGTTTATTTAAAAAAGCAAATTAAATTTCTTTTTCAAGTTCAATTAGTATAAAATTCAGGAAAAATATTCAGTTAGGCTTCCGCTTTTCCAAATCCGAATTGCCGGGCCTTACGCTTGACCCCTGCCATCAGATTTTGTACAGCCACCTTGTCCACCTTCTTCGCCGCAGGGAGCCAGTTTGCCTTGAACTGCTGCTCGTCCTTAGCAGTTTTTTGGTCTTCTTTAGGTTCCGCTTGACAATAGCCCAGTATTTCTCAATTGGGCGGAGCTCTGGCGTGTTGGGAGGGTTCTTGTCCTTGGGAACCACCTGCACGTTGTTGGCGGCGTACCACTCCATGGCCTTTTTACCGTAATGGCAAGATGCCAAATCCGGCCAAAACAGTACGGAACAACCGTGTTTCTTCAGGAAAGGCAGCAGACGTTTATTCAAACACTCTTTCACGTAAATTTCTTGGTTGACAGTCCCGGAAGCTATGAAAATGCTGCTTTTCAAGCCACAGGTACAGATGGTTTGCCAAACCAGATATTTCTTTGCGAACTTTGACAGTTTCGTGTGCTTGAAAATATCTGCTACCTTTCCCCTTCCTTTTGCCGTATAAAACTCCTGTCCCGGAAGCTGCTTGTAGTCGGCTTTGACGTAGGTTTCGTCGTCCATTACCACGCAGTCAAACTTCGTCAGCTCTCTGTCGCCTGGATCCTTTCCGTCGTATTTTGTTTATCATCGCGATTTGGAGTCACTACCTTCTTGTAAGTCGATAGTCCGGCTCGTTTTTTGGCTCGATGCACGGTTGTAGACGATACACCCAGCTTATTTGCGGCATCTCGGAGAGATAGGTTAGGGTTTCGCTTGAAACTACCGGCAACTCTCTTTGTCGTCTCAGCGGCTTCCGGTTTTCGATTTCCCCCCGATCCAGACTTCCTGGCTGTCGACAAACGTTCCCCAAACACTTTAATTACATTTGTAACGGTTGATTTGGCAACTTTTAGCGATTTTGCCAACTTTGCGTGCGAGTAGCTCGGATTTTCGAGATGCGCGAGCAAAATTTTGATACGCTGCTCTTCTTGCTTGGACGGCATTTTGACAACTGAAGAGTGAATTCCAAAATCAAAATAGGAGCAACATTCTACACACACAAACCTTCAAAATGAGGGGTGTTCAGGTTTTTTAAATGCAAAATTGAAAGAAATACGTCAAGTTGATATTGACCAAATTTTGACCGTATCGCCCTTTACTTTTAAATTTGATGCATTTATTTTTCCACATTTCAATTATTTCTTATACTTTAATATGGCGATTGGATAAAATCACAGTTTTGCCAAAACGCCAATTTATCTTCGCAATGACTACAATAAAACTATTTGCCGTTTAATGCATTTGCTGGAGGCAAAATTGTTTTAAAATGTCTTTTTAAGTGACCATAATAAGATAATATGAATGACAATAATATCAACAGCATTTTACGAGTCGAAATAAAACCTTTTATAGAAGTAAAAAGAATTTTAGAAAGCAAGGTTTTAAGAACGTTGTAAACAAGCTGTGAAGGTTCTCATAAAGCAAACTAAAATATGAAACCTACAAGCACCATTTGGTGTCATAATAGAACCAAATTGGTTTCTAAGGGCTTTCATAAAACTTCAATAAAATAAATAAAATAAAGCTGAATGGTTTTGGCAATGTTACTTGGGATACTAATGCCAAAATATAATTTGTCATCTAAGCAAGTCAGTAGACATCTGTAGAATAAATTTTAACAGGCGCGTAAAATTTCCCATCGTTTAAATTTGAGGCGAATAAGGCGAAAACAACGAAATTGTTTGCAATCTTTCATACCACAGGCTGGATTCAGGCGTTATCTGTCGTTGCTCTAATCCATGTCCGGAAGCTTTACATGCAGTTGCTCACCAATGCGTATTACATCGTGATGAACGACAAAACGAACTTTCATCGCCAAGTTTTGCGTTCAAGAGTATGTTCGGAAGAAGAAAATGTCAAAATTTGTGTGTGTGCCATTTTCCGCGAACATTGAGAAGAAACATTTAATTTTCTGCGCTATCTAATGGACATGAAAATAAAGTTGTTAAGGGCATGCTACACAGATCAAAAGAATAGTTGAATTTTCTGCGTTATCTAATGCACACAAAGGGAATGCTAGATTTGACAGAAAATAATAGGATACACAGTTCGAACAAAGCCTGTAAAATTATGGGTACTTGAATGTAACACATTTACCTATATTATATTCAATAGAAATTTATGCGTGATATTAAATTTACAACGTTGACAAACCTTAGCTGTAAATTTACTCGTGCGGTCTATAGAGCTGTAAATTCAAAATATGTTGTAATCTACGGCTCATTTTTTTTAGGTTAGATATAAAATAGATATCTTTGAGTTCCTTCAATGATGAAAATAAATCAAGTAAGGTGTTGATTTCAAAAATCGTGTATTTATTGGTCTTTTAAAAAAGTTTCTATGCTAATTCCACTTGTGTGCAGCAGTTAGATGGCTTATTATTAGGTTTGAGGCTTGGAGACGAGTTCATATTTGTCGACGGGCACTTGAAATCATGCTGGTGGCGGTGTATTCGGTTGTGATTCAAAAAATTCTACTTACAATCACTACGATTTTCACAGCCACACACTTTTTGTACGTTTTGAAAATGTTTTTCACAATTCTTCATGCTTCAGTGCTGAACGTGCACGTTCACAACATGGCGGTAACAATTTTTTTATTCTGATTTGAGAAACCGAGCGGTGGTACTGAATTGTGTTGATATCACGTAAATTTCAAGCATTAAAAATGCAAAAATAAGAGCATGTTGTATAACTATATGTTATCGGTTGCAAATATGATTTCAAGCTGAGAGATTGTAACGAATATAATATAACTTTGGATGGAGGCAGTGTTAATAGCTATTTACGATATTTAAAATTGAAAATTGCAACCATTAATTATGTCAATATATTTTCATAGAAGTTTAAGATTACATCATAAGTAAGTTTTTCTGTGTATTTCATGTAAATTTAAGCCAGATAACGCCTAGCCGGTTGTATGAAAGATTGCAAACATTTTTGTAAGGCTCGTGGAAGATTGCAAACAATTTCGTTGTTTACGCCTCCTTTGGCTTGGAATTAAACGAGGGGAAATTTTCCGCGCCTGTCAAAATGCATTCTTTTTTTCTGTGTAGATTTGGCATACATTAATGTGATCTTTCATATAAATTTCAGCCAGGCATCGCTGGAATCACGTCTGTTTTATGGAAGATTGCTAACAATATTTTATGCTGTATGAAATATTGCAAAAAATTACCTTGTTTACTTTCCTTTGTCTTGCAATTAAACGAGGGGAAATTTGTTAAAATTCACAATTCTTCTGTGAATGCACCCTGTATCACGTTGAGGATGGTTAAGTTGACCACTTTTTACTATTTCTCTAGCTCACGTGCATGGTTATTAATAGTTTACGTCTTTCATGGTTATTTGCACAGCAGACTTACGAGTGGCTCAGATCTTCACGATGCGAAGTGAAATTTTGATGCTCCTTTTGCTTGGAAGCAGTTTTGATATCTGAAGAGCGAACGTCAAAATCCAAATAAAGGCATAACTCTGCACTCACATATCTCCAAAATAAGGGATGTTCCGGTTTTGAAATGCACGATGAAAATAAATGCGTCAAGCTTAAGTCGATTTGATTACATTTTCTTCCACTGAATACTATACAAACTGAAAATGTAATTGACTACGGATAATATAACATCCAGTGGATCAGTAGGAAATGTTTTAAATTCCGAGAAGTTCTACCGTTGGTTATGGGAATGGAACCCTTACTTCGAGGCACTCTTAACACAACAACATGACCACTTATTCCACCTTCCGAAAAAAAAAAAAAAACACTTTATATCAATAAATCCTTTTATTTTTTTTAAGTTACCACATTTTCGAATCATTCTATAACTGACCAAACAGAATAAAGTAATTGATATTAATTACCATTTGTTAGATGTTCGTTGATTTGATAAAATATCTATTCATTTTACAATTTAAAAATACCTCAAAATTGACTCAAAATTAACTCAAAATTGACTCAAATAGTCGCTGTTTATTTCCTTCCTCAGCGATGCTGCTTTGGTGCTTGGCGAAGGATTTTAGATGTCTTATGTTTAAAATTGTACGTCGTATGAAGAACTTTTGACTTGGTTGAGTTATTTCCTTATAATTCCGTAATAGTTGCTTACCCAACTAACATTTTTCATTGTGAAACGCTTCATTGGCAAAACGTATACAGCTAAACTGAGTAATGGTTATGTAGTGGTTGCACATGTGCCCAGGCAATATTCTCACAGGCAAATCTGGCGAATTTACCCAGCTTCAAGAAAATGCGAAAAGATAGCAAGAAGCGTGTATACTGCTTTTAAAAAGTTAGTATTATCATCAATTTGCAGCTTCTATGCTTGATAATCATTATCTCAACTTTATCTCAACTTTTATGCAGCTGATATTCTGCTATAGATACGGAAAAGTTTCTACAGCTTTATTCCAACTAGCTTGTGCAAATGGTAGCTTTTGTAAAGCCTTTCGATAAACCGTCATGCAGAATATGTAATCGGATTATACATAGCCTAGCAAGCTTTTATCTAAAAATTATACAACTTATTACTTTACTGTTCTCAAAGACAGTACTTTTGATGCGCATATTCAGCATATTTATTTGTTCGAAGCAATTTCTATTTTTAGAACTGTGGCAAACAGCGTTTTATTGCTAGTCTTTACACGTTGATATAAACGCATAAACATAGTTACTATACAGCAATCGAAAAAAATATGTATGTCAAACAATGTTTACAATACTCGTGGACCATATTACGGCAATGTTGCTTTTTTACCGTTGAAGAGCGCAATTAACATTAACAACACTATATGAATTCTATTTTATATTAATTTGTCTATATATTTATATATCACTTACCAGCGTACTAAACCAGATTTGAACTCTGCACCTTTGCCATAAGATCCGTGACTGTATCCTCGGATCCCTATCAGCTGTGAGGAATTCCAGTACCCGTGTTCAAAGTGTTCAAACACTGATTTTAGTTCTAATCATGCTGAACAACAATGATTGCTGAAGCTCTTTATCAACTGGTTCATACTGTT
>JAHHFK020001926.1:0-19946 GCA_024533555.2 Aedes koreicus
AATGCCTGAAATTATCCTACGCGGATGACCTGAAGCTGTACTACGTTATAAAATGTCCGGAAGACGCCCACTTTCTTCAGCAGGAACTGCAAGTGTTTGATAACTGGTGCCGAATCAACAGAATGTCCTTAAATGTATCCAAATGCTCCAACTATCTCCTTCGGGCCGAAAACGTGCGATGTATCTTCACGACTACATCCTTCGAGGTACGCGCTTGAAACGAGAAACAACGGTCAAGGATCTGGGAGTAATACTGGACTCCAAACTGTCGTTCAAGGTTCACATTTCGTATATTGTTTCCAAGGCCTCTTCCTGCAAGCTAGGATTTATGTTCCGCTTCGTAAAAAAACTTCAAGGACGTTTACTGTCTGAAGGCATTATACTGCTCTTTGGTTCGCCCTTTCTTGGAATACTGTGCCATCGTTTGGTCCCCTTTCTACCAAAACGCAGTTCAGAGGATCGAAGCTGTTCAGCGAAGGTTTATACGCTTTGCTTTGCGACATCTTCGCTGGCAAGACCCTCGCAGATTGCCAAGTTATGAAAGTCGGTGCAAGCTCATCAACCTGGAACTGTTGGAAGGTAGGCGTATGGTAGCCAAAGCGTGTTTCATTGGTGATCTGCTTCAAGAAAATGTTGATTGTTCCGTTCTACTGGATTTCTTGACCATCAACACTCGACGACGAAATCTCCGTATACAACAGTTCTTCGTGTTCCGGCACTCAAGGACCAACTACGGAAAACACGAACCTGTGCAAAGCATGTGCCGCGTTTTCAACAGCTGCTATAATGTGTTTGATTTTAATGTATCCCGTGATGTTAATAAGCGTTGTTTCCGTATATGTCTTTGTTAAGTTTTGTTAATTTTCGTATGTAATTTAATTTTTTAAAGGGCCATTGGGATGAACATTTTTATCTGTTGACGAAAATAAAATAATAAAAAATAAAATAATAATGTTTCATTCTGGCCCAGTGTGCATTGTAACAGGATGCCATGGATCCCGAGTCGGCCTAGCTTAGCAATAATAATAGCATGGTTCAGTTTGTCGAAGGCAGCTGATAAGTCAGTATAAATGACATCTGTTTGAGTTCGTTCATTCATACTATCAGTAACATATGACGTGGGAAAGAGCAGATTGGTGGAAGTGGAACGACCTGCCATGAAGCCAGGTTGGTCATCGCTCTTGCAAATCGCAAATGCTTGAAGTGAGAAAGTAGCGGTTCAACCATGACATGCGAGCAGATTTCCAGCATGAAGGAAAAGTACCACTACGAACTGACAATTGGAACACATCGCCGAGCACAATTGGAAGATGGATGGTATTCCTTCGGGTCCTGGACAACAGGGGATTTCAGTTTGGATGCGGCTCTTGAAATAATCGTATCGTTGAAATCGATATCGCCCAAAGTGTCACCGTGTATAGGGACGTTGCTTGATGCGAGGTTAACGTGTTCTTCGGTTAGGCTGTCATCGGTGAAAACCTTGGAGAATATTTGAGAGGCAGATCTCCTGAGTCGATGAAGCAACTTCACCAACAAACACCAACGATGGAAGACCGGACTGCTCGCTGCTCATCAATATAGTTCTAAAACGATCTAGGATTCGATTTCATCCTGCGCTGAATCCCATGTTGATATAGCGAATAACTTTGCCGATTGATCCGCTGGAATTGGTGGTTAGTTCGAACGTAATGGCATTTTAGTTGAACCGTTCGGTACTTCGTGAATTTTCTCAGTGCAGCTCTTTGGGTAGACTTCAATGTACGGAGTTCCCTAGTCGGCCATGGATTATGCGTTTCTTTCTGGTGGTTAATTTTTGGTACGTGTCTGTCGATGGTGTACGCCAAAACATGTGACCAAGTACTTGCCGCAACTTCGACATCATTAGAATCGAGGATGGTTCCCCAGTCGATACTGGAAAGCAAGTCAGCAATGCCGCGGAAATCTGCTCTCCGAAAATCGTAGGAACAACGACCGGTGTAGTGTGTAAATCATGTAATGAGTGGGCTTCGTGGTCAAGCGGTTAGCGGCGTCATCCGTCGTTTAAGCGATTGCCATGAAGTGAGGATTCGATTCCCGCTCCAGCCTGTGGAACTTTTCGCAAAACGAAAATGTCCTTAATGGTCCACTGGGTGTTAGGTTAAGTTGTCCGCTGTAATTCACTATATGTTCGATGTTCAGTCTGTACAACCTCGAGTTGAAGACGGTGTAAATGGCTTTATAGCGTAGCATCCTAGAATATGCTTCCCCGGTTGGGTCTCCGTACTTCGTAGTGCATATTCTTTCATTTGAACGGGTGCAGAAAAAGTTCGTAAGATTTTCATTGCGGCTACTTCACTGTAACGATCAAACAATCTCCCTCCCTATCCCGAGCGATGCCAATTGATAGGCTTGGAATTTCTGTTTGCCAGACGCGTGAAAATGCAGCATTTATTTATATTCGACGTCATTAACGGTGTCATCGACTGTCCTGAGCTTCTTGAGCAGATACCACTGAACATTCCTCCACGACGCTTTCGGAACTCCAACTTGCTTGCTGTTCCGTATCACCGAACCAATTACGGCTACAACAACCCTCTCGACGCTTGTATTCGGTCATTCAATAACATTTCTGACGAGTTTGATTTTAACATGTCCAGGAGTATTTTTAAAAGTATTTTTTATATAAGTTAAGTTAGAATAAGTACAGTCTGAGCGATCTTGTTTTCGAAGACGATGATAATAATAATAATAAATAAATCATCAATGCTCGTCTCGTCGTTCACCTGAACACAGTGCTTGCAACGAGTCTTGAGGAAGGGACAGTCTTTGGAATAGTGCATGGCGCCGCAGTTCCAGCAAGGCGTTGCTGTACCGACATTTTGCTAATTCGAGGACCTTGACTCTGGCGATCTTCGTCTCGAGCGGGAATGCTTCCCACCGAACTGCTTCCGCTTCACAATCATCGTCGTGTAGTGCCTGAGGTTCAGAAGCCGTTGACATTCGTCCGAAATCTGCTCCAGAGTGATGTCATTCCACTCCTCGATACTGCTCAGCAGCCATGCCCTGCTTCTGCAATTCTTCTCGCTTTCTGCCCATAGACGCACACGAGGCATTTGAACTTGTCCTCCGAAAGCTTCCTTAGTTTGAACTCGACGCACAACTTGCTCACCCGGTAGCCGAACGTCTTGTAGTCTTCGGTATCTTGCTTCGTGACTTGCAAGCACCGATACCGTCTGCTGTAAAAGGTGTTTCGATCAGAATTTGGTCGACTAAATTGACCATTTCCTTTCATCGTGCATTAAAAAATTTTGCACACCCCTCATTTTGAAGATGTGTGCGTGTAGCATCATGCCTCTATTTTGATTTTCAGATTAGCACTTCAGTTATCAAAATGTCGTCGAAGGAAGAGAAGCAACGCATCAAAATTTTGCACGTGCATGGCGAAAATCCAAACTACTCTCACGCCAAGTTGGCGAAATTGTTGAATGTGGCTAAATCAACTGTTACCAACGTATTAAAAGTGTTCGGTGAACGTTTGTCGACAGCCAGGAAAGCTGGATCGGGAGAAAATCGAAATCCAGAGGCCACAGCGACGACAAAAAGAGTAGCCCACTGTTTCGAGTGGAACCCCAACCTCTCCGACCGACATGTTGCAAAGAAGCTGGGAGTGGCGCCTTCAACCGTGGATAGAGCTAAAAAACGAGCTGGACTGTCGACTTACAAGAAAGTGGCGACTCCAAATCGCGACGATAAACAAAACACGTCGGCCAAAGCACGATCGCGAAAGTTGTACACGACGATGCTGACGAAGTTTGATTGCGTGGTACAGGACGATGAAACCTACGTCAAGGCAGACTTTAAACAGCTTCCTGGACAGGAATTTTATACGGCAACCGCACGGGAAAAGGTGGCATATGTTTTCAAGCACATTAAACTGTCAAAGTTCGCGAAGAAATATCAGGCGTAGCAGGCCATCTGTACCTGTGGCATGAAGAGCAACGTTTACATTGCAACCGGAACCGTTAACCAGGAAATTTATCTGAGCGAGTGCCTACAAAAACGTCTACTGCCTTTCCTGAAGCGACACAATTGTTCCGTTCTATTTCGGCCGGATTTGGCATTTTGCCATTACGGAAAAAAGGCCATGGAGTGGTATGCTGCCAACAACGTTCAAGTGGTGCCCAAGGACAAGAACGCCCCGAACACGCCAGAGCTCCGCCCAATCGAACAATATTGGGCCATCGTCAAGCGGAACCTTAAGAAGACTCAAAAAGCTGTTGTGAGCGAGAATCCGTTCAAGGCAAACTGGCGTTCTGCGGCGAATAAAGTGGACAAGGAGACTGTACAAAATCGTATGGCAGGTGTTAAACGAAAGACCCGGCAATTCGCATTCGGTAAAAAGGAAGCTTAGCTGAATATTTTTCCTGTATTCTGTATTAACTGAACATGAAAAAGAAAAAAATTTGACTTATTAATAAACATTTTGATCGACTCGCACACATTACTGTTTGACAAAATTTTAATCGGAACACCCTTTAGTAATATCCGAATTCTTTTGAAAAAATTGATTTGCATTATCAACTGTGATTGTCCTAGGATTACCCAATCGCCTGAAAACTCTTCCAGGCCTTTCGATTGTATCACGTGAACGATGTGATTTCCATGTATTTGTACCTGCTGAATTATAATTTTCACAAGTGAATATTCCTTGTGAAGATAAAAGGTCCCATGATGTCGATTTGAACATCAATCCAAGGTTTTGTTGGCAGTTATCGTCTACTCATCGGAAGCGGCATTTCTATTAGTTCGGTGTTAGGTGGCCAGCTGTGAATGTTGCCAACAGCTGTCCCCCGAACCTGACCTCTCCAATGCTTTTTCATGATTGACGTTGGAGTATCCGCTGTCGAAGCTCCTGGCTGTAAGCATGTTCTAATACAATCCCTGGGTTTAATTCTGGGCTCACAGTTGACAATTTGATTAACATGTTTCATACCTAGTCGATACACCTCCATACATCTTGGCTTCATTTTCTGTTTTGAAATTGGAAATATCTTCCCCCCATCATGGGATCCCAGTAGTGAACAGTAATTTCTGCTATAACCAAAGATGTGAATATCGATAGGTCCGATAGAGTTCGGCAGGTTATGAAATTGAATAGAAGTAGTTTGAAATTGAGCGTAGGGCTTTTGTTTTTTCAACGTCCAATTGAAACTCAAATATCCACCGTAGTAACTTGCTAACTCCTCTAGTGAACCACATTCCAGCGTGAAATGCAAAAATAGACTCAAGACAAACGGCATCTTAGCAGCCATTGGAAACTGCGCGAATATTTTTAAATCGGACAAAACTATTTACCACTTACATTTGGGTGCGGTCGACGGCACTGGATCCGATTGCACAGTAAGATAGAAATAAATCGCCTTCTCCGTGGTGCGGAACGCCTTCAGACGGGCTTCCTTGTGGGATTTTAGCACTTTCAGTGTCTCCTCGTTATCGTTGTAGAAGCTCTTGATTGCTAAAAATAAACACCAATATCAATCGCCGAACGCAAACAATAAAAATAATAATAACAATATAAAATAAGCCACCGATACACAGAGGTTAGGGAAGGAGAAAGGACTTACAAAGATCTGGTTCCTTGTAGGGAAGGTAAATTGCGTAGTACTCCATTGTTGCGGGTCGCTCCTCGCCTATCTCTATCTGCTGCCGGACAGCTGGCGAATCTTCCGCTGCATTCGCAACCAGGCAACGTTTCGATTTCTTGCTCTATCGAAGGGATACACGTATGAACAAGAGTGTTATGAAGAAGTACAAAAAAAAATGTCAACCAGCACAAAATGTTGTCGCCTGTTCACACACCAAGTGCTCCGTTCGTGGTTTACCCGATAAAATGTTAGGTTTCGTTTTGCTTTCTATCTGCGCTTCACTGTTCAAACAATGAAAACTAATCGGAACAGAAATTCGCGTGTTTTTCTGCTCTGTACGCCCGAAGAATGAAGACACAACAATCAAAACAACAGTTACTGAAAATGGGATGCGCGATGTCGTGATGTGTCCGTTCGCTTCTGGATGAAAAAACTTCTGTTTCTTCCGTCGCGACGCAATCTACGATCGGTTTTGTATTTTCGCAAAAAAAAAAAAAAAAAGTCGGTTGACTTTCACTAATACACATACAATGTGCAACATGTATAGACCATAGACCCTTTTTCGGAATGACTGTTTCCAGTGGACTAACAGAATTTCGATGACATTGATGATAATTTTAACAGTCTTTAGGGCGCAAATGTCATTCGGCAATATAAAAATCAGCTGATTACAGGCATCTTATGAAAAAAAAACCCTTTATTTGCCATCAGGTTCCCAAACGGGTCCGTTGCATTCCGCCTTGCATCGCCGCTTAGATGAGTATGTTGGTGTGCGTATTTTCTCAACGTTCAACCGGTTGCTTTGATTGATTAATGTCAAACGGAATGGCTTGAAAAAGTTTTCAATGTGAAAAATGTTCAGTACAGGAAGTGTACGATTTTGTGGTTTCTTGCGAAAACATTTATATCGACGTGAAGCTCAGAAATTTATTGCGTAAACTATCGCGTTAATTGTGCGAAAACGCTTTTAATCGTCGTGTGAATAATTTTGGAGTTTTCAACAAGAAGTGCGCAAACTAATGGCTGGCCCACAATTGATACGTTGCGGATGCGTTGACGTAAATTTGACAGAAAACCTATGGGAAAACTGTCAAATCTACGCAAACGCATCCGCAACGTATCAATTGTGGGTCAGCCATAACAATTGCATCAAAGGGGCTAGTCCGTGAATTTGTTGTTTCCTATTATATTTATTTTTACTGTTTTATAAATTTATTAGACAGGATTATCAAAGCTGCTCCAGCTACCTGGAATGTCTTACTGGAATCGAGCGCAGCAAATGACAATCGATTTGCAGTCCAACCACAGCGGAAGGTTTCCAATTAAGTACTTTTGATCAACATTGCAACACACTCATTACGTCAGTTGCACCGATTAGACATTTGAGTTGAAGGAAAGTAAAAGTTTATGTTGCTTAATTTATCAGCTGCACATTTTCTGTCATGCTGATTTATTTCGATTTTCATCGAATTAAAATGAGTTCAAGTTGATGAAATCCATGATAGACACCCTTTATCCCTATGGGTGCGACACTCATCCATTCATAGTGGATAAGTTTGATTTATCCATGATTCTTTTTATTTTCACAATAGCTCTCAAATAATCCAAATATGGTAAAATAATTTTAATTTCTGCTGCTTTCGATTACTCTCTATTTCATCCGATTCGATCGGATTTCATCCGATAAGGGCGTTAGAGTCACGATTTTGATCAATTTTACTTGATCGTGTAGGTTTATTATGGCAGCTACGAAAACAAACAGAATTGTTGATTGATTCTTCCAACGCTTATGGTTTGTTTGAAACAAATTTTAGTATGATTTAAACTGAATTGCTGTTTGAAACAAACAAACGAAATCTGTTGAAACAGCAAACATTTCCGTTTACAATCACCTACATTTTTACTGTATTTTGAAGAACATATTCTCGTAGCAGTTCAAACCCGGAAAAAATCACTCGTGCAAATAAATTTAACTGCTTTTTCATATGGCCGCAAAGTGTCGCATCTAGTGGAGCTGTGGAGAAAATCAGATGCGCTGTACAGCGCACTAGATGCGCCACAATTCAAACAAAGGTAAATAGAGTAAAATCGTTTGGCGCTAGTGGGTTATTTCGGTTTTCAGTCTTCAGTTGTGAGCTATAAGAATATAACAAACATTACTAAGGCCAGGCGCTCACTGAAATGATGGAGATGTGGTATCTGCTAGCATGTCAAAACACCTTGTCGAAGTTCGCATCACGCCACAAGACCTTGACTCCATAGTTTGACATGGTATCTGCCACATCGCTGCGCTTTTCGCTCCAATTGTCTTTCACTTATATCTTCTTCTCTTAGCTGACAGTCAATAGATTATTGCACGATGGCGTCATCAATGCAGTTTTGACAGTCCAGGAAGCTTGTTTACGGGGACTTAGAATATTTTCGGTAAGACTTGTGTGACATCAGTGCTTATTTTTACATAATTTCCTGAATATAATCGTACAGAATCCGGGAAAAGCCAATGAAAAATCGTTTGAGCGGTTCAAATTCTAACACCTTGTAAACAAGCTCCCTGAACTGTCAAAAAAGTGAGGTTAATACATTCCGTGCAATGATCTATGTTACCAATGGACACTCTAAACAAAATATACTTAAATAGGTTAAAGGCACAATAATCGATGAAAGTTTGCAAAAATCTACTATATCGAAATATCGGATGAAATCGTGAAAAATCGTGGATTATCTTTCATAGCGATGACCTCAAAACTGAGCGATTGGAAAAAGATGCGAATCGCTTATTACATTTTCGTTCGATGAAATTCGATAATTTGGTTGAATCGGATTTTTTTAGAATTTTTTAAATTTCATCCGGTTTGGACCAGACATTTTTATCAAACGTCATTTCTTTTCTAAATCTGAGATAATCTGGAAGAGTCGCGCCCCTAGACAAAAACGAAGATTCTAGTATCGAAAAGTGCAAGAATGTATTGCAGGCTGTACTTGGGATTTCAAATCGCTGATTTCCTGTAGATCAAGTCACACGGTTTATGGTTTTACAAATAAAAGAAATACACTTATTGTTGCTGTCGTGTCATATTATCATTCCTTTAAAAGATAAATTCAAAACCTTCATAAATTCCTAGAAAAATTAAACTCAAAGATGGGTGTTTTGTACTCACTTCATAAATGGAGGTATTTTGCAAAAGCACAGCAAATAAATTTGTTGAATATTACACAGAATCAGATGCACATAGATCATTCCATCGGTTGTGTAATGTTAGGTTGTCTCGATGTACACAATTAAATGATGCACTGCTTATCGATGTAAACGAGACAACGTAACCCATCGAGGCAACGTGAATCGTTGCGACGTACTGTGTAGTCGCGACGTAATGGGAGCAATGTAAAAATAATTTTAATTTTCAGATATTATTTAATGAAAAAAAACAACAGCGGAAATTTAAACAAAATGTTGCTTTTATTTCTATTTGAATCGAAATGTGTTTCTGCCAGTGGCTTCCCAAGTAACCACGAGGCTATAATAGCTTGCATATATAGGGCATATGCATTACGTCTAGTGCATCATTGAAGTTGGATTAAAGCTGAAAAGCTGGGGGTGCGACACATCTAAATGCAGATTCAAGATGATCGAAAAATCTCACGCTAGCGAATCAATCTTGGAAAAATCTTGTTTCAGCTTGTGAATCTTAATTCATCTACTTGCATCGTGCTGCACCTTTTTGCAGTAAATCTTTGAAATCTTCATCAAAATCTCTAAAATCTTCTTTCTATCTACTAAGCGTGCGCACATCGCACAAAATCATAACCAAAAATATCTGCATCTGAGATAGAGTCGCACCCCCTGCTGAAAAGGGCCCCACTAAGATCGAAATAATGCTATATCTTTTGTAATGCCATGAGACATTGCTAAAGCAGCATTATTGCATTGGTAATTGCATCATTACATTCTTAAAGCTAATCTAACGCTTCATTACTTGACAACTGTTGAATTGATGCGATCCAGCATTAAGGATGTTGATTTTGTGTTGAATAACTGCAATAATATAATTCTTGTGGTAACTTGGGTTCTTCGTCCGGTTGTTCAGTTTATACATAGATATTCTCCGAAGCCATCGATTTATCCTTTTTTTTCATTTCGTTCTCATCCTTTTCGGCCTTAATATTGAACGGAAGCGGAAACTCTTCTTCCTTGCGACCGTCACCATCGTCACCCCCGCCAGTACCAGCCGCTCCACTAGCAAACAAAGATCATCCATCACTACTTCACCCAGATGAGGTGCTTTGCTTTCACCGTGTTTACTTACACCATCAAGTCTTAACTTCGCCATTATCCCACAGCCATTATCCGAATTATCGCCATTTTTTGTCCATATTCCGCACCGTTGGACATGTTGGAGTCTTCCGTCTTGTCACTCGCATCCGAATCATACACAGCCGGAGTTTTTTTTTCGTTTCACCAGCACCTTGTTTGAATATAATCTGCAGTGTCGGTACGATTGCATCCACTTCCGAGCATAACATCGGTTTTTCGGTAGAGGGCATCGGTTCAGGTGACAGGCGATTCACCACTCGACGAAATGTGGCTACCTTCGAGATCTGGTTTGAATGAAAATGGTTGATGAATAAAATCGCCAGATACACCTCACATCAATTGGATGTTATTGTGCATCGTATTTCCTTGATTACATCAGTTTTTAATACGTTAGCATCAATTACGTTGACATGTATTAATTTTTTTTTTGCTGTGAGGCGTACTAATTCTCAATACTCTGACAGAATATTTATGGCTTGCTTACAATTGCTTACAACGTTGCGGATGCTTTTTCTTGAATTTGACAGCTTTCCCATAGGTTTCCTGTATGTATTGTGGGCAAGCCTTTACGCATTAATTGAGAATCTCGTTGTACGCAACTCAGGTGATTGGGTAAGATCAATTTGCTCGGATGTGATCAATTTGTGTACTTTTTTTTTACCCTAAAAGGGTACTCTAATGTTTCAGTGTAGTGCGGCAGAACAGGCCAATCCCCCTACACGGTTGTTTGCAAAAACCCATTAATGGGTAAAAAATCACCCTTTTTAAAATAGCATTCTTGTCTGTCATAAAATGGGGGAATTTTCAATCATGCAATGGGTAAAAAAAATACCCATTTGGGGAAACCCCATACAATAAAAAAATGGTTATATTTTTATATATTAATGGGTGGAAAAATAGTTTAAAACCAATCGTATCCGGTACATCGTTGGTGGAGAGCGCAGCTTTTTCAGTTCATGAATTTATTAAAATCTAATATAATATTTGAAACAATACACTCACGGAACAACGTAAGTAAGACTAATAATGTATTTATCTAATCTCAAAATAGAATCTAATCTAATGCTTCAAAATTATGCTTCCAGATCGTCGGAACATGGAGGAACTTGGAAGAAGTTGGACGCAGACATATTCGTCGTTTCCATTATTATACCAGAAAACGCATGAATAAAAACAAGTAAAAGTATTTTATATTTTATGTTGTTGCATTTATTGATTTATTATTATACGAATACCATGAATTTTCAATCCAAATCAAACTGCTACATAATCTATATGCAAAAATGAGTAATTTTTCACCCATTTTGGCTTCATTACAAAGGGTGAATAAATACCCATGGGTGAATAAACCCCCATTTTGTGACATTAACTGCTTTTACCCATTAATGGGTAAATCGAGTTTACCAATTAAATGGGGAGAGGCACTTCTAGCGAAAATGGGTGTTTTTTCACCCATTAATGGTTTTTTACAAACGATCGTGTATGCGATGTTCAGGACTGTTGTTCTTCTTACTCCGAAGAAGAGGCTAATAACAATTATTAATAATATGGAATAATAATGGAAGATGAGGTACTAAACCTGAAAAACTCGAAATTGGTCTGGGTCTGCTTGCTCATAATACAGGCATTATATGTTATGTTATATTATGGTTTTGAACTATAAAACTCTTACAAATATTTGATGTTGATGTCGTCAACCCAGGAATCACACTGCAAGGTGGATCGATGTTTGTTGTTATGATGTTTTCGATGTTTTCTCCAGTCGAACCGTGCCGGTTTTGGCATTTCCTTTTTCCCTTTTTTCCGCATGCGCAGAGGAAGAGCTTGATAATCTCAAACTCCGCTCTCCTGCGTCGTGCATCGTTGACCTCGGAGAGTTTGTGCTCGGTGTTTTTGTTTTGTTCGCTCCATTGACAGATGTCATACATGGCATATCTTTTTGAAATTTGCTGCAAAAAATGCAAACAAAGCTGGAAGTTTTGCAGCAGCAGGAGAACCCGTCAGTAGGCAAGGAGAGCAAAATAAAGATGTCGGATTTTCTCGAGGACGATCTGTTATTGATTTATGTAAGCGAATAATGTGCCGTCGGTTTGGTGTTTTGCAGTTGAAATTAACTTGTTTGGATGCGTTTTCGTTGGTGTGCTAATAATTGGTGCCGGAAATTGTGATTACAAGTTGTTTTTCCGAGTGATGATTTCGGTGCAAAAATCGGTTTAGTGTGACGCCTTTTCCATTTTAATTTTTGTCATCCCCTATTGTGAAGAGGGTGGAGAGATAAAGAATATCAAAGTTCAATTCATCCAGCATTTGTGATAAGAAGTTGCCGTATTAATGTATATTGTGTGTAAGTTGGGAACATTTTCGACATAGTTGCTGCGTGACTACTTGTGGGATGTAAAAATGTCCTACACTGAGCTGGAATCGGGTTACCAGGGCTTGAAGCAGGACATCAACAGCAGCTGTGGGCTAGGAAGTAGCAGCAATAATGGCAGCGAAGGCAACGGAAGTGCTAGCCAGACACCCTCCGGAAGGCCTGGGTTCTACGTTGGAGATGATGGGGCCATCATTACCATCGGAAGGGTATGTACAGAATTGCTGCATCAATGCATTTTATTGCAACAGGCAAAGGTCTCCGGGCATTATCGATTAATGTAGGATGACAAGGGAGCCTGAAGCTCGAAAGTTATATAACAAGGATAAGGGTTATGGTGTACGTACGTGTCCAAATGCTTTTCAACGGAGTAGGTTGCTGATTTTCAGTTGGTGTATAAAAATAAACATCCTCGTTATCCTCATTGGCATTGAATTTGCGTAAAGTAAAAAAGAAAAAAAAAGAAACAGGAGCATGCGGGTGGGTGTCTAAAAATAGATTTGATATCGATAGGAAATCTGCCCAGTTCTTGCTGCTGGATGAGTGGTAAAGCGAGGGAACAAATGCAACAAACTCTTTTTCTTCGCAATCTGCTCGCCAAAAAATTAGGTCATTGGGTCAAGGACTTTGCTGACACTGTATGCATTTTTTCTTCCTTTGAATGCCATTATAAATCAAATACTCTGTGTCACCTGAAATTAGACGTGCCATATAGTAAATGGTTCGATTCCACGCAACACTGATCGGTATCAGCTCGAATACATTATTTATTGATTTGTTTGTCGATGTTTCAGTCGATCACAAAGCATCTAGATTTCTCCTGCCCGCCAATAAACGGAATATGTAAATTACTATCAGCTGCTTGATGGAAGCGAACATTGTTTACCGATGTAAATAAACTAGTGCTTTCTGTGTCGAAATAATATTGGTTATGTTCAGAATGTGATCGTAAAACCGGTTCTTTATTTAAAGAACACTCGATTTAGCCGTGTCGTGACCTTCGGTGAGGTTGTCCTTTGAATATGGATTGAAAGTATCGTTTTGCCGTTCGGTTTAGAGACGTTCAATAAACGGCACGGTGACCCTTTGGAGTAGGAGCGAACTCTGAAATTATAGATATTATCTTTTAGATACTCAATTATTTATATATAGATACATGACTATCTATATTTGAAACGCGTTAGCAGTTCAGTTTGTTGATCAGCAGTTTTTTCGACACTGATTTTAATAATAGGATCTGAGATCTGAAGTAATATGAATTCACCCAAAAGTCTCACTAGCCTTACTGGTGAGGATAACGCCTGGGTTTCCTCTGAACTTCGCCAGTCTTGATAGGCAAAGAGGGATCTTGGAGGGTCCACTGGTCGCTTCAGTTGATGGATCCATCATGCCCCCTGAGCGCCTCTTCTGCTTGTACCAGCCGGTTCGTTCTATAGAATCATTTTCACCGTGCTGTCGTCCGATATCTTTGCGACGTTACAAGCCCATCGTAGTCGTCTGATTTTAGCGGAGTCGACGATGGGACGATGGGAGTAATATATTCATTATGAAAAAAAAATGTGATTTTGTATTTATTCTTTTTTATTGTATTTTTCAAAATTTGACCTAACACTTCGGAAGAAATATTGTAGAACATACGGAATAAGTATTGTACAACGGCACAAAAGTTCCTAGTAGATATTCTACTTTCTTCAATGTTTGTCTCTGCGAGAAACTTCGCTCCAATCATAAAATTACTAGTTGTGTTCATCAACCCTCCAGTAAACTCCTCTTTGAGATCGGGAACTGTCCGTTAATTTGCATTAATCGACTGTGCTAAGGCATCACTATGAAAAAAGGTTCGATATTTTTGTAGCAAATGAATGCAGAAATAAGTTTGTCTCGTAATAATCTCCTCAAACTCACCCCTCAGATGCTCACCTGGTCCCGTCCATGTAACAGTGGAAACTGGGAAGGATTTGATATCTACCTTAAGAAAATACGGAATCTGTTTACACTATATTGAGTATTCTCGAATTCTATTAGGTGCGCAACTAAGTTCTCGCTGTTTTTTGGTTAAAAAGGAACTTTATTTTGAAAACAAAGGTTACAAACGAATTATTCAAAGTATTGCCCATCACTAGCTACGACTTTTTCCCATCTTTCTGGTAGAACGTGAATGCCATTTCGATAGAACTGTTCGTCTTTTGATGCTATCCAAGAATCAAGCCATTTTGAGATGTCATCATATGAGTGGAATTGCTGACCAGTGAGACCATGTGCCATCGAACGGAACAAGTAATAATCGGACGGTGCAATATCAGGAGAATATGGCGGGTGGGGTAGGACTTCCCATTTGAGCGTTTCCAAGTAGGTTTTCACGGGTTTCGCAACGTGAGGTCGAGCGTTGTCATGCTGAAGAATCACTTTTTCGTGTCTGTGCTCGTATTGTGGCCGTTTTTCGTGCAGTGCTCGGCTCAATCGCATCAATTGAGTTCGATACCGTTCCCCGGTAATAGTTTCGTTTGGTTTCAACAGCTCATAATAAATAACACCATCTTGGTCCCACCAAATACACAGCATAACCTTCGCAGCGTGAATATTCGGCCTAGGCGACGATGTTGAAGCATGCCCGGGCAGTCCCCATGAATGTTTCCGTTTTGGGTTACTGTAATGAATCCATTTTTCGTCACCCGTCACAATGCGATGTAGAAAACTCTTCCTTTTTTGCCGCTGGAGCAGTTGTTCACAGACGAAAAAACGACGCTCAACATCTCTTGGCTTCAAATCGTAGGGAACCCAAGTTCCTTGCTTTTGAATCATTCCCAACGCATGCAATTGCTTAGAAACGGCTTGGCAGGAAACTCCTAATCCTGAACCAAGCTCTTCTTGCGTTTGACACGGATCATCATCGAGCAATGCCTCCAATTCAGAGTCTTCGAAGTTTTTTGGCCTTCCTTCACGCGGACGATCATCAACACTGAAATCACCGTTTTTGAAGCGACGAAACCAATCACGACACGTTGTTTTACTCAGAGCAGCATCACCGTAAACTTTTTGAAGCTCTCGATGTGCTTCAGCCGCCGTTTTCTTCGAATGAAAGAAGAAAATCAACACTTCCCGCAAATGACGATTACTTGGCACGAAATCAGACATCTTCAAACAACTAAAATATATAACACTAAACCAAAATCACTGATTTGGCAAAGCGGTTTGTTTACCATATATCTGAGCTTGGTTTATGACGCTTGAGATGTACAACATTCGACCAGCACTTACTACTGGCGCCATCTATTGCTAAACAGCGGGAACTTAGTTGCTCACCTAATAGATACACGTCCTTGAGTATATTAAAGTGAATTTCAATATAACCAATAAGAAGACCTTTTCTTTCAAGTGGTGAAGGAAGTCTGATTGATTTTTGACAGTCCTAGTCTTCTCTGGCTGAACATGCTTGGCCTTCTAAATGATGTTCTCTAATTTCAACACTCCGGATACTCCAGCCAAGCCAACATAATAAGAGTTCATGGCGTCAACGTCCGTGAATTTTATTATGATTCAGAGATTGGCTTAGTGTTGTGTTAAATGACACAGCTTAGATCCGTTGTTGAAGTGTAGTCAACCAGTCCAAGCAACCTTACATGTTTTTTTGAAAAAGTACTACCAACCCTAGACCCCTAGCAACCTAGTCTGTTGATTCCCAATAAACGAGAAGTTCATAGTTTTCACTCGTCAAGACCAGTCGTCTTTCTTTTCAAGCTCCTTGAGAATCTTCCCCGATCTAGTCCACTCAAGAGGTTATGGGTACTTTTACAAAGGATTCGGTGCCCAGAAAAACCCCAGCTCAGGACGCAGAACCTAGTTGGGTGCCAGATTGGACGATTGCGGATTATGAACGGCGATTTCATGCGTGATCATCTTATGCGGTTTTCGAAAACCTGATTCGGCTGCTCAAACTGGCAGGTGGAGAGTTGGCCGAACCGGATTTGATCGTGACGCTGTTCGGAACAGCCTTCCGCAAGCTAATCGCGGTACTGGAGAACCTAAGCAACGGAGATTTAAAATTTGACACCGTGAAGCAATGGCTTTTGGCAGGGGAGCTGCCGCAAATCATCTGGCAGCAAGATGTGGCGGAGAAGTCAACGGCGTTCATCGGCGAAAAAGGTAAAGTTAAATCGAAAACGTTTAAGGGCTAGTGCCACAAATGCGGCCGGAAGGGACATTTGTAGAGCGATTACCGCCAGAGAACCAACGGCGAGGCCAACGTAGCTTTAGGAAGCAGTGCTGTAAGAGTTATGGTCATTCGTGAAGAACCTGGCCGACAGCAGGTCGAAAGCTCACCTTCAAGTTGAACTCTGGATCAGGCGGACTATTTAGTTGATGATGCCAGGGTGATTTTTGTTGCCTTCAAGACTGGCTGAGCTGATTGTCAATCAAGCTTGCCGTGAATGTCGAAACCTTCGTGGCGAAAACAAAGGGCGTGACAAAGTTGTGCCGGTAAATATCAACGATATGCTGTTTATCTCCAACCTACTGAACAACTATTTTTTAAGGATTTTTTTCATGTTTTTTTTTTTGCAACACGTAATAAACATCAGTGATAATTTGAACAAAAACAAGGCTTTAAAAGTGTTTTACAGCTCTTTCTTTGACACAAACTTTCTTCCTCGCTTAGTTTTTTTTGCAATTTCGTTATGCATGACAATGACTCTCAAAGACTGTTGGAACACCGTGAAAACAGCTATCAGCAGCATAGCGGAGAATGTCTACAGGTTACGTGAAACGAAACCGACAGAATGAGTGGTCCGACGAGGAATGTCAGCAGGTATTGAAAGAAAAGAACGCAGCGCGGGCACTTATGCTGCGTTTGTCTTCAAAGTTACTCAGAATTCATCAATCTTGCACACTCTATGATGTTCTTTCCCCCCCCAAGATATAGAATGGCGGGAATGCCAAAAAATGTGTGCGAAAACGAAAAAAAAACAACTTTACTCATATTTATAAAACTCACGTTTGCTCAGACTGCATCAGTTTACATCAACTTGTATAATTTACAACTCGATTTAAAGTATTCTGGCAGCACTGGCTTGAAAGTAACTGTGGCAACCTTGGCAACCAATGACAGCAGTATGTTTACTGTCTGGGAGAATTATTTACTATCGTATGGTATCGTAAGAAGCTCTCATTTCAGGCATGATAGGTCGCAGTATTTGGAGGGGGAATTGGGCCCCGATATTGTTTAATTGTTTTTCTTGTAGGAAGACGAAAGACAGATGGAATATGTGGAAATATTGAAATTTTGAAAACTCCAGTTTTGCGATTGGTCGATCCGGCTTGGTTTCTTTTTAGAGGTGATCCAACCCATTCGCCTGTGGGAAGCATTGCTGATGCAGTGACGCATATTCGGTTTGTGGGAACAGGACAAACATCGGATAGAGTCGTTCTAATGAAGATTGCGTAGGTAGTACGAGGACACTGATGCGGAATGCAGAAGAGAACGTTCTGTAGGTGATATTATTTTAAGTTGCAAACTGATGATGGTAGCACGACAAATTGATTTTCATACGGGGTGGTCGGTTTCAGGTGGATAGGTTGGGGGTTGGAAATTAGCTGTGCTTGAGCTGGGGACCGCAACACAATCTACACAAATTTCATGAAACTGTTTTCAATGAACATAAACATTTTCGAAAATCTAATGTTGTTTTTGAAGTACGGAAATTTCAACGATGAAACGTATGTGAAACTAGATTACAAAACGCTTCCCAGACCACAATTCTATACTGTAAGCGAAGACAAAGACATCCCCGAAACGGAGAAGGCAATTTTTACCGAAAAATTCGGTAAGAAGGTTATGGTTTGGCAGGCAATATGCGAGTGTAGTAAAACATCTAGTCCGTACATCACAACGGAGACGATGAACACTCAGAAATACGTTAAGGAATGTCTCCAGAAGCGATTATTGCCGATGATCAGGCAGCACGAAGGTCAAGTAGTGTTTTGGCCTGATTTGGCGTCATGTCATTACGCAAGGACACTTTAGAATGGTACAAAAGTCAAAATGTATGTTTCGTGCCGAAAGACATGAATCCGCCGAACTGCCCGGAGGCACGGCCAATCGAGACTTTTTGGGCTTTAACCAAAGCAAAGCTTCGAAAATTCATAAAACCAGCGGACGACATCCAAAAATTTAAAAAAGATTGGCCAAAAGTGGTCAAAATGGTGGTAATCAAGGCTACGATGGATGGAATCCGCTGCTTTGTGAGGATATCGGGTGGATTATCGGATTCACTCCGAATCTCGCAGGGGGCTTCCGTCAAGATGCTGGAATCCCTTGCCTGCTGTTCAACATTGCGCACAAGAAGGTGTTATGAGACTAGCGGCGTTCAACACACGGGGCGTGATTCTCAGAAAGCAGATGTTAATGACCAATTTCGCAGGACAATTTGCGGAACGAAAAGCACGAAAAGAGCACGGGCTCCACAAATACTTGCGGTCAAACAGACTTAGCTCCCGTACGTAGTGTATCCTGTATAAAACTCTAATAAGACCGGTTGTTCTCTACGGGCATGAAACGTGGACAATGCTTGAGGAGGACTTGCGAGCACTAGGAGTGTTTGGGAGAAGGGTGTTAGGAACCATCTTTGACCGGGTGCAGGAGAACGGAGTCTGGTAAGGTGGTAAAATCTGGACGCATACGCTAGGCAGGAGATGTTGCGAGCATGCCGAACAACTAACCTGCGATAATGGTGTTGGATCAGAATCCGATGGGCACAAGGCGGCGAGGAGCACCATGAGCAAGTTGGTTAGACCAAGTGCACAGATAGAAAGAAACATTTAATTTTCTGCGTTATCTAATGCACATAAACGGAATGCTACACACTTAGAAAATTTTACAGTATTCGGTAATTTTTTATCGAACTTTCAACAGCTGAACATTCGGTAATCCAATTCACAGGATTTCGGTGAAATTTTACAGTATTTAGGTAAAAAAATTACCGGAACTTGTCAAATTTTACCGAAATCCGTTATATTTCAGCACCGAACGTTAGAGGGGGAGAAAGTTCGGTAAAAAGTTAGCGAGATACTGTAAAATTTTCTAAGTGTTGTAGATTTGGCAGAAAATAATTGGATGTAAGGTCTGTATGCGCAATAATCCGGACACCTCCAAAACACGAATAAAACATAAATTTTCGCATTATATTTCCGTCGTAGTTGTTTATTTCAGATTCATGGGATGTGTTCTAACAAATCGTGAAGACAAAACATAGTTATTCGGTATTTGCATAACATTTTCGAACTTTGCGCTTAACTCCGTCCATTAGGGTTTGTACAGACTCTTCAGAAATCGTAGAAGCCGTCTTTGTCCAAATTTGCTGGAAGTGTTTGATGTCTTTGATTCCTTGCTTCTTTCCAGAAAGCTTCCGCTTCATCAGAGCCCAATATCTGTCGATTGGTCGTAGCTCTGGGCAATTTGGCGGGTTTGAGGTTTTTGGTACAATGTTCACTTGATTTGCTTGGTACCACTCCATCACAGTTTTAGCATAGTGACATGATGCCAAATCGGGCCAGAACAAAGGTTTTTCTTTGTGACTTTTGATGAAGGGTAGTAATCGCTTTTGCAAACACTCTTTCTGATAGATCTCCTTGTTGATTGTGCCTG